>PVKE010000058.1:28930-48190 GCA_004027555.1 Craseonycteris thonglongyai | reverse complement strand
GCTGCCGGTATCAGCTGGGCACAGAGCCTGGCTGACAGGGGGGAAGGATGGATCACAGCCCAGATGGCACAGCCAGCTGCTGCCCATGTGCACAGGGAGGCCACGTGGCCTGCTCCTGGGGCCATCCTGCCCCCACACCCAGATGCCTCCACCAAGCCAGCCACCATGGATTTGCCTGTGCCCTCCCTCCCTCCAAGGATGCCCTTACCCCTGTTCTGGTTCCTTTGACATTTCCCAATGGCCTACTCTGTGCTGGGCCCTGTGGCGGGAGATTAAGGTGCTCCTGGTCAAGGGAGAGGTACTGGCAGGACAAGAGGCCAGCACTGTGACAGAGGCCGAATGGCACAGCCAGGCCTGGGGACTCAGCGAGGCCTCCCTGTATCAGCCCCATCCTTCTGTCCCCAGACCAGGGGCCAGCATACTCTGGATGGAGGATTAGCTGAGCTGGGCGCCACACCCAGAGCCCCCACACGCCACTCCCCAGGGGCCCTGTCAGGTCACTTACCATCAGCATCCTTCTCTTGGCTTTGAGGACTGACCAGCAAGCAGTGGCCAGGGCCTAAATCAAAGATGGGCCCCAATGGGTGCCAAAGGAACAGGCCGGGCAGGCACCAACCCAGGACTGCGCCTGACCCCAGCGCACCCCACCCCCAGCAGGACGACGGGGCTTGGTGCCTCAGCCGGAACCAGACACACCTAAGTCTGAATCTGAACTCTAACGCTTCCCCTTGCGCGCCCCAGGACTAGCCGCTGAACATCTCTGGGCCTCAGTTTCTTGCTCTGTAGAATGCCATAACCCGCACCCCACCTCATTCAGGGGTTGTGGGGTCCACCACGATAGCCTGGAACCCCCGCACCCTCCTGGCATGGCTGCCTGAGTGGCACACCTGCCCTGCGGGGCCCTGATCTCAAGGCTCTCCTGCTTTCCTCTTCCCAGATTTTAACTTGATTTACTAGGATGCATTAACACTGACCAGAATTCACAACAGCACAGGATGAGTAGAACTAAAGTTAGTGAAACCAGAGTATGGAAGGAAAACACACAGCACTCTGGTTCTAAAGTGGTGCCGAGGAAGCCAGGGATGGAGGGAAGCAGGGGCCATGAGAGTGTGTGCTGAGCGTGGGGGCAGCCACCCACCGTCTCCTTAAAGCTGTCCGACAGCCAGCGGTTCCTCAGGACGGCGAGCACCGAGGACGGGGGGTTCTCCAGGTCCTCGAAGGCGTCCATGAGAATGAAGTCCAGCACGATGTCGAAAAAGCTCATGCACACCACCTGCGAGAGGCAGGGCCACTGTCCAGAGGGGAAGACTGAGGCCGCAGGGGCCTGATGGGAACACATGGGTGAGCAGACACATCTCTGCTCTGCAATGGTGCATAGCTAGAGCCATCTCCCTCATGGCCTGGGGCAGGGCAGGAACTGGGGGCTTGGGGCAGTGATGGAGCCATCTCAGACCCTCAGAATCCAGGCAGAGCTCAGCACAGCACCACCCACCCTGCCAAGGATCTCAGGTATTTAGCACAAACCAACTCACCCCGCGGCCCTCCAGCTCCAGCCGTGTGGAAGCCCATGTCTCCGGCCGCAGGGCATAGCTCAGCATTTCCTCATAGCTCTCCAAGAAGCCTTTGGGGCTCTGTGGGGAGAAACACAGTCTGTTGTGTTCTTGGAGAGGCCCTAAGACCCAACTGAACTAGATCCACAGGGACAGGCTAGCCCCGGATGGGGGATACGCCAAGATAGGGCCTATCCCTGAGCAGCAGCCATGGAGACAAGACAAGAAGGGTCCCCTGCCCATCTTGCCACACCTCTGCAGAGACCAGGCTATTTCCAGGACTGATCCAAGCCCAGGCACCCCACAATGTCTTTGACCAGCTCATGCCTGAGCACCCACTGAGAGGCACACATGCCACAGCACAGCTCACTGTGGAAGGATGAGTGAGGACATGAAGTTGACCCAGGCAGCCAAAGATCCCAATCTCTATGACCTTGAGCCTCACTGGTGAAATGGGAGAAGCTACAGCCCCACTCGCGTTGGGCTTTTCTGGGGGAGTCAATGCTCATACACATAACTCAGCAATAAACAGTGTATTAGACTGTCAGCACACAGGGCAGTCCTCACTCTCTGGGACTGAGGTTTAGCTGGGCACAATTTGCAGGTGTGCATGTGAATTTATGAACATGGAAAACGAGTACATGCCAGGGACTCTTCTAATATGGACCAATTCATTTAATTTGTACAGTCCTATGAGGGATATTCCAACACTACACCCACTTTTCAGAGAGCAATACTGAGGTTTCAGGACATCAGTGACATGCTCAAGAGCCAGGCAGTAGGGAGCTGACACAGAATGGCGTGGACAGTGGATGCCATTTATATAGAACCACAAGCAGAGGATGCACCAGACGAACAGGATGGGGTTGGAGCTCACTGAGTAATGAGGAGGGTAGGGCAGGCGGCAAGCAGGACGGGGGTAATGGGGCTGTGCCAGGTGGGGTGAGCCCGAGGGCTCCTGGGCCCTAGCGGATGAGACAGGTAAAGCCCTCCTGGGGCAAGAGCTGGCCGACAGGGACTCAGATCAAGGAAGAGGGAGAGGGAGGGGATGGAGAGCTCCCAGATATTGGTGTATGTTCCACTTCCAAACCTGGGTGCCTGGTTCACAGTGGCTCATCTTTTCATTCATTAAACCCTATACATATACTTTTGTACTCTCTTATATGAGTATGTATATCTTTTTTCTTTTTTTTTTTTTTATTGTTTTTGACAGAGAGAGAGATACAGAGACAGAGACGGAGAGAGACCTGGACTGGGGGAACTCCCCAGTTCAGCATATGGGTCTGCACGGGCTGGGGCCGGGGCCGGGACTCGATCCTTGGTCCCCAGCGCTGCAAAGCGAGCACTCAACCCACTGAGCCATCCTGGCTTCCCAAGTATGTATATCTTACAATACAGTTAACAGCAAAGAATTGAGGAACAGTGTACCAGGTGTGAAGGAACCAGCGTGCGCAAAGGCCCTGATCAGGGAGAAAGACTGGTGGGTACTAGAAGCCCGGAGCCCTGGGCTGGACAAGGCAAGTGCAAAAGGCAGCAGGCCACCGAATGAAGCCTGGTCTTTAAACCAAGCACAGCAGGAGCATGGGGGAGCTTTAAGCAGTCAGGTGATGAGTTCAGAGGTGGGTTTTAGAACCATCACTCCGGGGGAAGCCAGGATGGCTCAGTGGGTTAAGCGCTCACTTTGCAGCGCTGAGGACTGAGGATCGAATCCCAGCCCCGGCCCATTCCCCATCCCGTGCGGACCCATATGCTGAACTGGGGAGTGCCCCCAGTTCAGTTCTCTCTCTCTCTCTCTCTCTCTTTCTGTCAAAAACAATAAAAAAATAAAAAATAAAAATAAATAAACATAAATTTAGAACCATCACTCCGAACATGGGAAAGGACTGAGCAGGGAGAGGTGTGTTCAAGAGCTTTACTCAAACCCATCAAAGAAAAGAAACACAAGTGAAATTTATGCAACCTCATTAATGATCAAAGAAACATCAAGCATGGATAACATAAAGATTAAAAAGGTTATATCTAGTACTGGCCAGGACATAAGGAGACACTCTTACACTGCTGGCGGGGACTTAAGTTGTTAAGACCTGCCAGGCTTTTCCATGTCCGAGCCCAGGACCCAGTATTGCCACATCTAGCACCTTGCCCCACAGTACACCTCATAAGTACCTAGAGGGACCTGTAAGAGACTGATTATAATAGTGGCATCTGTGATCATGAAAATTCAGACACAAGCCAAACGCCCACCCATCGGAGAACCGCATAAGCCACAGCCAGCCGCCCGATGGTATACAACACAATCAGTAAATGTTATTTCATGGACTGACACAGAAATAAGGACAAGATACACTCTTACTCAGCAAAATAAGGCTGCACAACAGTCTGCGGGGCACACCCTGAGCCTTGGAAATCAAATAACAAGTTCAAGAGTTGCAGTCCCTGAAACTGAGTAGGGCATTCATCAGACTGTGGGGCAGTGGTTCCTTCTGGCAAGTGGGGTTCAGGGAGATCTCCTATGGGTTTGCATTTCATAGTCAGTGACTTTTGTCAAGTTCTGTTATACTACAATCAAAAATAAAAAGCAATACACGTTCATATTTTTCAATTAGCTCAGGAAAAAACCCCAACCCTTTTCCAGCTCCCCCATAGCCTACAGAATAAAGTCAAAGCTCCTCAGCTTGATTTCAGATTGGGCTTCTCCTCTTTCTTTTTTAGAATCAAATTAAGTTTAAAAAATAAAAACAAAACAAGGTGGGGGTGGGGCAACCTGAAAAAAAGAGCCCTCCCCTCCAGCTACCTTCTCAGCCTTGGTCATCAGGCCTGTCACCATTTGCCGGCCAACCTCCCCGAAGAAAAGTTGGTTACTCTGGTCTTCCAGAAGGCCCTAGGAATGCAGAAGGGAGGGGAGTGAGGTGCCCAGCTGGCAGTACAATGTGCCAAGCAGGTGACTCATCTGCATAGAGGGGCCCTGTGTGGGAGCAGCCCAGCAGGAGGCCTGCCTGCCCCATCTGCACCCAGTCCCTACTCACCCTCCCCAAGTGCCCCTGCACCACACCCACCTCAAAGGCCTGCCGCACACAGCACAGCTTGGCCAGAAAGTCCTGGTCACTGTAGCAGCCCAGCAGCTCTGTCCTGAGGGGAAGCACAGTCAGATCACCTGGACCCAGCTCAGCGATGTCCCCAGGTGGCCCTGCCTTTGCCTAGCAGGGTGACTGACCCTGGGCAGGTGCCTGCCCCCCTCCAGGCCTCAGTCTCCCCCAAATCAAAGGAAGAGGCTGACTAGATGCTTTCTGAGGATGTGTCAGCCTCCTTCAGGCCCCTGACAGCAGAGGACCCTCACTGGCAAAGCACTGAAATGAGCCAACTGCTCGCAGGGCTTCCTGGGGCAGCTGGAGGGGCCCTGGTCTAACGTCCCTTTATCCAAATCACTGGGGCTTGCAACCATTTTAGTCAGTGAACTTGAAACCCATATAACTTAAGAGTCATGACCAAAAGCCAAGTTCTGAGTTTCATATCACACAGAAAAATGAATTTAAGATGTGTAAGAAACTTCAATATTACCACAGATAAGAAAACTGAGGCCAAGAGAAGTGATATGACCTGTCCAGGGCCACACATGACAAAGTGACAGAACCTGGAGAGACTCCAGGTCTGTCTGTCCCCAAAGCCTTGCTTCTGGACCACTACTGACAGGGGCTGTATTGGGACACAGGGACTGAAGAATAGAGCCTACTCTGTCTCTGTGGCTGGACCCCAAGAACTTAGAACAAGTACAAACTCCTGTTACTTTATTAATGAATCATATGAATTTGTCATTGTTAATTCCAGACCTGTCTGTCTCAGTACTTGGGCCATCCTAGGCCCTCCGCGATGGGCAGGAGCTGTTGCCAGCCCCCCATGGCCCAGCCCAGTTCTCGCCACGGGCAGCTGGCTTCCCCAGCTTTCTGCAGGAGGGCCAGGCTCACTCCGCTGCCCATGCTCACCTGAGGGTCCGGCAGAGCACTTTCCCCTCCTTCACCAGCTGTAGGGCCTCCTCGTAGGCAGCAGCAGGCCTGGAGGGGGACAGTGGGTAATCTCCAACCTGCAGGGACTCAAAGAGCTAGGGGAGGGTGCAGAGGGAAAGAGAGGGTGTGTCAAAGCTGGTGTCAACAGCATCCCAGGGGGCATCCTAGAGGCCAACCTATCAAAGGGGCTGTCAGTGGGAACACCAACTCAAGAGGCCTGGGTTTGAGTGCAACTCCAGCCCTCAGTGTCCCCACCTCCAGGGACCATCTACTGGACCTGCGCCCACACCCTCCCACCCTAGGCCAGGACAGAAGGGCCTGACACACATGACCACAGCAGGAGACGGATGCCAAGCAACAGGCATGCAGCCTGCAGAAGGGAGAGGTCAGCATGGGCTGGAGCTAGTGTGGGCGGAGACCCACGACCTCACCCCCAGGACCTATGACCCCTGGCTTCTCGGGACTCCCTGTCCCCAGCATCTGTATGGAATCTCTGGGGAGTAGCACTTGGTGACCGCCAAATTCTGCTCCCATTGGAGGAAATATTATTAGTTCCACTTTCCCATGACCCAATGATCACCCTGAGGGTCGCTCAGAGGCTGGACCTTCACTCCACCCACCCCTCTGGAACCATCCACCGCCCTGAGTCACCTCAGTGGCAGAGAAGAAGGAATCCTCTGAGGTCAGGCTGTCCTCATCGTCTGCCCGTAGAAGCAGTGAGCCCTCAGTCAGGGGCAGCATGAGGGTCCGTTCTGGGAAGAGCAGGAAGATAGGGGCTGAGCTGAAACTCCCACACTCACCAAGCAGGATGCACGTACACAGAGCCTAGAATCCCTGATTCTGGGTGGATGACAGTGACCAGCACAAAGATCCTCTTTACTGAGCACTTCTGCATGAAGACCCAGGGCTCATCGCCTCAAAGGAATGACCTCCTTCTGCCCTACGGCATTCTCAGAGGTGGGCAGTTAGGTGTGGAAATGAGGCGGTGAGAGGACGTGCCCACAGCCACACTGCTGGACCCTGCGGGGGCAGACGATACTGTGCTGTATGGCCCTGGGCAAGTCACTTCCCCTCTCTGACAAGCTGAAACTTCGCCATTGACATGAAAGGGCCCAAGGGAGTCTAGGGGCCACCCACTCAAGGGCTGAGAGGGTCTGGACCTTCAAGGGTGCTTAGGAAAGGCTGTGGAGCAAATAAGCAGAGACCACGCCCTGAAAGCACCAGCAGCCTTCCCTGTCACATGGGGAGGCCAGAGGAAGGAGGGTAACTCCGAGGCAAAGCCACTCAGGGAGAGGCTGTGGGGGGATGTGTCCCCCGGGCCAGCTCTTCCTGGGCCTGTGTCACCACTGGTAGAGCCAGGGAGCTGGACATTCAGAAGGCTACTGTTGCCCCTCGGGGCTGAGAGCACCCAGGGAAGGGCCCTGGGGGTCCCAGTGAGCACTCGAACAATGATGGCTGTTTGGCCAAATAACTTCATTCCCTCAGTGATGTCACACCCCTTTGGCTCAGCAGAGCAGGGTAACAGCAAGACCTGCGTTCTTGGCCCTTTGGCCTGCTCTGGGCTACTCTCCACGTGAGCCATCCCCTCGGGCCACACCAAAGGCCTGGAGCAACCGCTGGGCAGATGGTGACACATAAGCCCAAGGCCTGCTCCAAGAGGATGGGGCGAGGCACACTGGCCAGGGGTTCCCAGGCCTCATCCCAGCTCTGCTCCTGCCTGCCACACACAAGGAAGGGAAGGCCTCTGTCCCTCCAGGGCCTCAGTTTCCCTGTCTGTGCAATAAGGCACTAGACTGGAAGAGGTGGGAGGGCCCTGAAGATTCTGGTTTGCCTGAAGCACGGTGGGGTCAGTTCCCGGATTTCTCACTGCCTCCCACATGCACCACCACAGCCTGCGAAGGGCCCCGCTCACCGAGGTCCAGCAGCATGCTGTCAGATGGGAAAGTGGACCCAAACTCCTCCTGCAGGTGGTAGGCCCGGTGCAGCAGGGACTCTAGCTTCTCTGCAAACTCTCTTCGCTGCGACTCCGGCTGCAGTTAAAACAGTGCCTATCGTTAGGGATGCCAGGATAGCTCAAGAGGTTGAGCACTTGCCTTGCAGTCACGAGTTCTAGAGCAGGGGCGAACCTTTTGGCGATTGAGTACCAAAGTTTATGAAATAAAGAGTATACTTGCTTGACTCGCGTGCCAACCCATCGAGTGAGATAGAGGTATCGATTATTTTTATGTCTATAAGAGCATAAACAATAATTTTTTAAATGGTATTCACAGCTCTGCATGCCAAAATAATTGCTCCGCGTGCCACTTTGGGCACGCGTGCCATAGGTTCGGCACCCCCATTCTAGAGCTTGAATTCTGCCCCCTGCCCATGTAAAACCATATGCTGAACTGGGGCACAACTCCCATGTGGAAGGCACCCAGTTTGGTACCCACCCCTCGCAGCCCCACATCCATCTGTGTGGAATGAACTATGTCAAAACTAATGATGTACAACTATGGAGACTGCTCTGGGCCCTTCTCTCTGTCTCTCTCAAACAATACAGTAAATCTTAAAACAAAACAAAACAACAGTGCCCACCAACCCAGGCCTCCAAGCTCCCCATGCCAATGGCCCCTTCTCTCACCATCAGTGGGGGATCCCAGCCCCTGGGGGAGACAAGCAGGCTCTGGTACTGAGCAGCGAGAGCACAGGTCTAGACCTGAGCTGCTCAATACAGGAGCCACTAGTCACATGTGGCCAGAGTCCTTGAAATGTGGCTAGTCCCAACTGAGATGTGCCGTAAATATAAATACACACTGGTTTTCAAACACTTAGTACCAAATAAACAGATAAAAGATCTCAGTGATTGTCCATGTTGATGTTGAAATGCTAATACTTTGGATATACTAGGTTACATAAAATATATTATTAAAATCAATGTCAGGGGAAGCTGGGATGGCTCAGTGGGTTAAGTGCTCACTTTGCAGCGCTGGGGACCGGGGATCGAATCCCGGCCCCGGCCCATGCAGAACCATATGCTGAACTGGGAGCTCCCCCAGTTCAGTTCTCTCTCTGTCTCTGTATCTCTCTCTCTCTCTCTCTGTCAAAAATAAAAATAAATAAATAAATAAATAAATAAATAAAAAACAATAAAAATAAATCTTTTTAAAATCAATGTCAGATGTTTCCTCTCACTTTTTAATGTGGTCTCTAGAAACTTTTAAGTGAGGCATCTGGCTTCCTACTGGCCACACTGCTGAGGCCCAGGCTGGCCTGGCTTCAGGCCTTGGCCCCACCAGTTCCGAACTGCGTGACTTCCCCATTCTGAGCCTCAGTTTCCATATCTGTCAACTGCCTGCTTCCTAGGATCTGAGGGGAAACATGAGCACGATAAGGTCTGCAAAGCACTTCATACAAGACTGGCCATGGTGACAACCAGTAAGTGTTAGCTGTTGTTAGCACCATATGAGAGTGGTTAGGAGCCCAGAAAGAGCTGGGTTCAAGCCCCACTGTTGCTATAAACTGAGTGCACTTGGAAAGATGCAGTGGTAACTTCCTCACCAGCCTCCAGAACAGGGCATGGGGAAGAAGGGGACACTGCTCCTTTAACCCTAAAGGTGCTCTGGGCCAAGGGGCCAGGCGCGGGCAGGCCCACCTCTAGTTTCCACAGAGGCTGCCAGATCCTTCACTTACACGTAATCAGACCCCCGGGAGAGGACAAGGGCAGACAGGGGACTGAAGCCAGTGGGGAGAAAGAGAGCAGGAAGAGCTCAGGACAGGATGACAGTGATGGAAACGGCTACCTTTCAGAGGCACTTGCCCTGGGCCAGGCACCTTGCAGTTCAGCCTCCAAGTGTCCCTCAAAGGCAGGTAATACTCTGACTCCATTTCACATAAAAAAATTCAAAGTGGCTAAAGGGCCCAGCCCACCCAGCTAGAGCCTGGCAGAGCTGGGATTCGACCCTAGGCCACTGGGACTTCAGACCCACTGGCCACTTTGCTCAGCTAGCCCACAGGGCCACCCCCACTCCATGTGGCTGGATCTACTAGCCCTGTCTCTGTGGAGTGACCTTTCATCAGAAAATGGTTTCTTAGATATGACGCCAAAAGCACAAATAACAAAAGGAAAAGTAGATATATTAGACTTTATCGAAATTAAAAGCATTTGTGCTTCAATGGATACCAGCAAGAAAGTGAAAGGACAACCCAAATGGGAGAAAATACTTGCAAATCTTACTTCCAATTAGGAACTGGTATCTAGACTATCTGAAGAATCCTTACAACATAAGAATAAAAGGCAAATAACTAATTCAAAAATAAAGCAAAAGATCCAAACAGAGATTTCTCCCAACAAAATGTACAAGTGGCCAATAAGCACATAAAAAGATGCTCAACATCATTAGCCCTCGGGGTCATGCAAATCAAAACCACAATGAGATGCTACTTCACACCCACTAGGACAGATGAGTTATCCCATGACACAGCCACTCCACTCCTGAATGCATACCCACAAGAATGAAAAACATGTCCATGCAACAAAACACACACACAAATACCCACAGCAGCATTCTTCATAAAAGCCCAAAAGTTGAAACAAATGTCTACCAACTGATGAATGGATAAATAAAATGTGGTGTGTCCATACAACAGAATTTATTCAGCAATAAATAAAAATGAAACAGTAATCCATGTTACAAGGACAAACCTTGAAAACATTACGTGAAAGGAGCCAGTTACAAAAGCCTATGTATTATATGATTCCATTTCTAGAAATGTCCAAAATAGGCAAATCTACAGAGACAGAAAGTAAATTAGTGGTTGCCTAGGGATGGGAGAGAGGGGAGGCTGAGGAATAGGAGGGAAGGTATGACTGTTAAGGATATGGGATTTCTTTTTGGGGTGATAAAAATGCTCTAAAATTGATTGTGATTGTGTGATATATTCACACAACTCTGTGACTATATGAAAAGCCATTAAATTGTACAATTTCGGGGAAGCCGGGATGGCTCAGTGGGTTAAGCGCTCACTTTGCAGCGCCGGGGACCGAGGATCGAATCCCGGCCCCGGCCCGTGCGGAACCATATGCTGAACTGGGAGCTCCCCCAGTTCAGTTCTCTCTCGTTCTCTCTCTCTCTCTCTCTGTCAAAAATAAATAAATAAAAATATTAAAAAAAAAATAAAAATATTGTACAATTTCAATGGGTGAATTTTATGGTATAAGAATTATACTTCAATAAACTTGTTAAAAAATGTTTAGCATAGAAAAATCCCTAGAAGGATACCAAGTGGTTCTATCTGGATGAAGAGTTCTAGGCATCCATAATATTGATGATGAGATCGTTTATTGAGCACCTACTATGGGCCAGGGTCACATGACTGGCACTGGTGTCCACTGAGGGCACCAGCACTCAGGGAGGTCAAAGGCTTTAACCACGTCACACAACATGAGCTGTCTGATCAGCGCCTGGGCTCTTCCTCCCCCCCCGCTTTTTTCTATTTCTGTAGTTTTCTCTCTTTTATGAAGAATATTTCATTGTTTTCAAAATAAAAAGCCAATGAGAGTTTGTGACTGTTAAGCTGTAGTAGTACCAGGAAGCATGGTTTTAGCGATAAAGCTGTTTCCCTTCCTCACCCTGCTCTGGCACACTCCATCTGACCCACTGCAGCTGCGCCCGAGGGCCCTGACGGTGTTCTTGCACCCCGGGCATTTCCCAACCTGTGTCCCAGAACAAGGCGGCCACGCCTGTGGGACAGGCCTCTGAGCTAATGCCCCAGACGAGCTGAAAGGGCACATATGCCCTCAGCTTGGTCCTGGCTGTGCCAGGCATGTCCCCATCCTGGTGCCCCACACTGTTTCCCAGGCTTGCGGCCAATGGAGGCAGAGTGGAGGAAACAAAGGGGTGGGGAAGTGGGCAGAGAAACTCATTCAGCCTCACACCTTATTGCTGCCCCACTCTCCCCAAGGTAGGGACAATCCCTGCTGGTTAGCCCCTGCCATAGCTCTAGGTTCTAGCTTCCAGGAATTGGTCCTGGTGTCTGAACCCTGGGCACACTCCCTAGAGCCCTGGGGCTCCTCAACTCTTCCCTTACCTGTGTAAACAATTCTCTGGATACAACCTTTTTTTTCAACATCTGAAATTGTTCCCATGTCCTGGCTAGCCCCCAACTGACCCACCAGATAGTGTCAAATGCTCCCCAAAGAGATGCCCCCACCCCTGACCTCTCTCCAGCAGGGGATGGGAGCACATAGTTTTTTATATTAATACATAAGAGTATAAAGAACGAAACAGAAACAACACACAATCCTACCACCTATGCAAACCCTGCCCGTAAGCCTGTGCTCAACATCAGAAAAATCAAACAGTAAAGAAAAGTATTAAAAGTACAGAAAAGTTCAGTAAAAGCCTTTTCCCACCTTTCCCTACAGACCCTCTCCTTGTAGATAGATAACTGTTACAATTTCCTGTGTATCTGTCAGAGGAAAGTAAAAATGCATGCACATACTAGCAGTTACCAAGAGGCGCACAGATGCGTAGATGTATGTCTTTTTAAAATCTAACTCACTAGGAACCCAGGATGGCTCAGTGGGTTAAAAGCTCACTTTGCAGCCCCGGGGACTGAGAATTGAATCCCAACTCCAGCCCGTGCAGACCCACATACTGAACTGGGGAGTGCCCCCAGTTAGGTTTTCACCGGGGTCAGACCCTGGCCCAGTTCCTGCCCTGTGCAGCCTGGAGCCCACCTGTGGAATTAAACTACGTGGAAAAAACAATGATGTGCAACTATGGAGACTGTTCTGGGTCCTCCCTCTTCTCTCTGTCTCTCTCTCTCTCTCTCTCCATCAAAAACAATAAAAATAAATCTTTAAAAATCTAACACAGGCCATGCTATACACATTCCAAAACCTGTTTTATTCACTTACTGATACATTGTGGGCATAGCAGCCTATCAGCTCACACAGCTTCCCTCAGCCTTTTAATGGCTACATAGTATTCCAGTCCCCTACTGATGCCCATTGAGACTGTTTTCAGTTTTTCATGTTTTTCAACTGTTACCAAATAATGTTTCAGTGAACATCCATCCTAGGCCATATATTTGGTATGCTTTTCACAAAAAGTTTTTTACTTTATTTCTCTTTCCTGATATTGAAATAAATGTTCACTATAGAAAACTTGGATAGTGCCCCCGCCTCCTCAAAAGTATGAAGAAAAGACAAGACAAAAGCCACGTGATCCACTTGACTACAAACATAGGCCATTTCCCGCCAGTCCTGCAGGAATGCACGGTGGGGATCAGGGTGCAAGCATCACTTACCAACTGCCAGGTGCCTGTAAGCACATTATGCGAGTGTTTTACTTAGTTGAGGGGAAAACTCACATCCAAGGGGACCCATGACAGACTGGCAAAAGGCAGGACTGCTAGGCTGCCTCCCAAAGTTTGGCTGCCCACCGACCCTCTCC
Source organism: Craseonycteris thonglongyai (assembly GCA_004027555.1). Taxonomy (NCBI): domain Eukaryota; kingdom Metazoa; phylum Chordata; class Mammalia; order Chiroptera; family Craseonycteridae; genus Craseonycteris; species Craseonycteris thonglongyai. The sequence continues at coordinate 35,200 of PVKE010000058.1, read as the reverse complement.
CTGGCTGGGGAGGTAGGGAACCACCTACCTCAGATGGTGCCTCTGAAGCAGTCTCAGGGTTCTGGAGGCTGTCCCCTGGTGTGGGGGTGCTGCCATTGTCCCCCCTCTGCCCCACGCTTAGTGCTTGCTCCCATTTCTGCAGAGCCTCCTCGAACAGCTCCATGCCTGAGCACGGGCGGGAGAGAAGGAGTCAGGCCCCCAGCAGATGGAGAGCAGCTGGGCCCCACACAGTGTCACTCAAGAGGGGGCTCAGAAGAGCACGAAGGCAGGAGGGCCCCGAAGGACCAGAATGGGCAGGACCATGTGGGCAGGGTTCTGACCACATTTTGAGGATGATCAATTTACAGGCATTCCTTCAGACCAGATTTGTTCCTCGAGACTGTCTCCTGTCTAGAAATGGCTAGAAACCACTGAATAAGAGTTTTGGAGTGTTGCAAAGTAACACCTAGAGAACTGTTCTGGGCCTGGTCTGAGGTTCCAAAAGGCCATTCCCCCACCAGCCCAGCCCCAGAGAGCCTGAGGCACCATTGGCCTGTACCTTGCATGTAGAGGTTCTCAGCATTGCCGTCGCTGGTGGTCACAGACTCCTCCATCCCTCTGGCGTCCCAAGGTCCCGAGCACGCAGGTGTAGGGCTAGATGAGTTCACTGCCACCATCTGGGTGCCAAGCAGTGCAAAGATCCAAGGGCAAGGGGTGAGGCCTTCCCCGAACCTCTGCTGGGCCCTTGAGCCTCCCCTGCTGTCTGATCATATGCCACACACCCTCTGCAGGTACTGTCCCTGAAGCCAGGCCCTGACTGTAGCAGCCAAGCCCTCAGCACAACTCCAAGTGTCTGGAAATGCCTCCCAGAAATTGTCAAGGCAAGAGGACATACTAAAGCCAAAGCCCAACTCAGGATCCAGCAGCTTCCCACAAAACCTGCCCTGGCCCAGTCCCCACTCTCAGACTCTACTACCAGTCTGACTAGGAAGACTGAGGGAGCTCCCAGTCCATATGTGCCAACCAGGGCCCATAGTTGTCCACACCTCTCTCCCACAAGTGGCCACCTGCCCTGCCAAGCTGTGGGCTCCTCCATGACAAGAGCCATCTCTTGCTTGCCCCTGGGTCCCTGGGGCAGGCCCAGCTTGGAGCTGGGGCTTGGCGCTGCCTGAGTGTAGATGAGTTAATGGGCCAAAAGCATTCCCCAAGAGAAAATACACCTCTCTTTGTCTTATTTGGTTCTGTGTCCTTAGCACCTAGCAGAGTCCCTGGCACAAAGCAGGTCCTTGCTCAATGGTGAATGAATAAATTAATTCCATAGATAAGTATCTTTCCCAAGGGCCCTTAAGCTTCTCTTCTGCACCTATCCAGCTTTCTCTCACCGATGCCCAGTACTCAGTGAGTGATCCATGACCATCTCCCAAAGCACATGTGGATGGATGATGAGTGAATTAATCAACAAACGAATGAACGTAATCTCTACTCCCATTTTCCTACCAATCCTTAAGCTCATTAAGGGCAGAGAGTAGACCCGACTCAATAGCCAGTGACTGAGCCCCGAGGATGGTGCAGGCACCTGGCACCCTTCTCTCTTCCTGTCCTCACCGAGGCCAAGCTGTGGGAGGAGCCCGAGCGCTTGCTGGGCTCGATGGAGGAGATGCCACTCAGGGTATCGTTGCTCTTGCTACTGGGACTCTGTACCCTCCGGCTGGAGTAGCCTGTGAGAAACAGGAGGGCAGGGGTCATGTGGGCTCGGCACCCAGCCTTTGAACAGGCTGTTCCCTGCTCCAGACACACTCCCCTTCCTCCCCGTCTGGAGCTTGTGCTAACTAGGTCGGGGGACATACACTTAGCAGAAGAGTGCCCCAGCCTGCCGTCCCACTCACTACCACATCCCCAGCACTGGCCTGGACCAGGAGCCCGGACCTGCTAGGATAAGGCTGACTGTGAGGTCGGGCTACTTCCCCTGTGCTACTGGCTGGGTAACTGATTTGGAATTCTCCTTCCAGAAAGGATTTGAGGCAACAACTTTACAAATGCACCAAAGACTTTTTTATTTTTTAAGTGGCAAAAGTAGGGAAGGGAAGATGAGGGGAAAGCAGAGAGGGTGGTGTTGGTACAGGGTAGGTGAGTAAGAGGGGGTGCCGAAATGGCCCCAGGTTTCCCAGGGCCAACGCAAAATGGAAACCCAGCTAACCAGCATTCCTCAGGTCCTGCTCTAGACTCGTCCAACAACTTCTTTTTGCAATCATAAAGGTGAAACTCCCCTTTCGAACTGGGAATTCACAATGAAAATTCATTTTCACCCAAGGGGACTTCAGCTACCTGATGAGAGAGCCAATGAGAACCCCTTGCCTCGGGAAGAGACCTAAACCATGCTCAGGCCTCACAAACACTGGGTTGCTGGGTGACAAGATTAACAGGGGCCATGAGAGGTTTTGAAAGCCACACCAGCAGACACAAAATCAGATCAGTGGCTGCCAGGGGCTGGAGGGAGGGAAGAGGGGCTGACTACAAAGGGTCCTGGGGGGATTTAGAGCAGGACAGAACAACATTGATTGTGGTGCTGATTCTATGACTACATGTGTTAGTCAAAACTCATACACTGTATGCTAGAAAGGTGATTCTTACTGTATGCAAAGTAACCCTTAATTTTAAAAAAAGAATGGGATGAGAATACCACATGGCCCTTCCTGCTCCTGAGCCAGGGGACTTCACCCTGCTGGGCAGAGGAGCTGCATCCCATCAGTCCTCTCTAGACCTGGGTGCTCCCAAAGGATCGTCAAATAATGAGAACAGCTGCCACCTACTGGACACGGGTCCAGCCATGTCACCCACCAAATCCTTACAATGACTCAGGGAAGGAGATTCTACTCTCAACCCCGCTTCACAAATGAGAGGAACCTAGAGACCCGATATCACTAGCCCAGAATCCTATGGTTAAGAGGGGCCCAGCAGGGACTTGGCTCCAGGTCAGGCCCTTCCCCACCACCTCACACCTACCTTTCTTTACCGACGGAACCTTCCTGGCCATGAGGATGGGGAGGGGCACGGTGCCCAGATGCTCGCCTCCCATCTCGGGGCCAACCTGCTTCTTCCTCCGCCGTCGCCTCTTCAGCTGGTGGGCGGCCAGGGCCAATGCCACGGTCCCTAGGGCCGTGGCAAAGAGGACCTTCCGCAGGCCTGGGGTCAAGCGCAGCTGCGAGAACGCAGACTGCAGGGATACAGGATGGCAGCCGGTTACAGCTCCCCAGGAGAGCCTCCAGGCAGGCAGCGCTGCCTGGGAAGCACTAAGGAGCAGGGAAGGCAACAGACACTCAGGGGACATCTGTTAACCAGGAACAATTGAGAAGCAGCCACCTCAAGAGGGGAGACCTGGTCAGCCTCTCTGAAATGTGACCAGTGATGTAAAGAGGGGAAAGGGGACGGCAAAATGGTGATGCCAAGACGATCACATCTGGGGTCTAGAAGATGTCCCTACCACCACTGGTCATGATTCTAACAGCTGCAGTGACTGAGCACCTACTATGCCAGGACTTTACCTGTATTGCATGTCTGAATGCCTGTCCTTTTCCAGGTGAAGAATCTGAGGCTCACACACATGCTCAAGGTGACAGACAGACAGAAATCGAAACCAGGTTTGCCAGCTCCATTTCTTAACTACTCCTCAAAGGCAATGACATTTACTCAACTGTCCCCTCTGTACACGTCCCTGTTCCACCCTCACTCTGCCTGCTGGACTGCGGGCCCCTCGGATGGGGCTCCGCAAGGCAGCACAGACATCTGATGTTGGCAGATGAAGACCGGGCTTGGGGCCCCAGACTCCTAACCTGGTCCTTCTTACTCTGCTCAGAGAGGAGATACCAGATGCCTAGGACAGCTTTATCAGTGCTGAGTGGCTCAGGGTTTCAGGGACCAGAGTGGCTAAAGGGCAGGACTGCGACCCACCCAATCCTTACCTGTCCAAAGGTCGTGTACAGGAACACAGGGATCTCGGCAACTGTCATGGCCAGGGCTTGGATCATGGACATGCCCTCAGTCCTCCGGAATGCCATGGCAGGACCAGCACCCCAGGCAGGAGCCTTCAGGCCAAGTGCTTCCAAGGAGAACGTCTTCAACTGGTTGCTGGCTGGGTCCTGGGCACCATCCACACCCCGGAAAGACAGGGATGCACATACCAGAGGGCCCCTCCACAGAACTACAAGACAGATGACCAAGTCAGACATAAGGACATGTGCATGTGAGCACACAAAAAGGACACAAGGGGAAGCTGGATGGCTCGGCAGGTTAAGTGCTTGCTTTGCAGCCCCGGGGACCAAGGATTGAATCCCAGCCCTGGCCTGTGTGGACCCATATGCTGAACTGGGATGCGCTTCTCATGCCGGAGGCCCCCAGTTTGGTTCTCGGCACTCTCCCTGCCCCATTCAGCCCAACTCGAGGGGGCATGCCTCCCATGTGGGAGGCTCCAGCCCAGTTCCCACCCTGTGTGGCCCCCACCCACCTATGTAGAGTAAAACTGGGTCGAAAACTGATGGCGTACAACTATGGAAACTGCTCTGGGTCCTCCCCCTTCTCTCTGTTTCTATCAAAAACTATAAATCTTTTTTTTTTTTAAGTACACAAGAGTGCCCTGGGGATGAGGTGAAATGCCAGGCCTAGAACTGGGCCCCAGCTTTCTGCATCCACCAGCAGGAAGGCAGCCAAATGCCCCCACAGACCCTCTGCCCATCATAAGCCAGTGTCTCGGGCACACTGGCCCAAGAGCGAACCCAGGGTCTCTGAACCCAGAGCCTGGGAGACGACTAGTTTACTCTCAAACATCATGGCTCATTTACTGAACAAAAACCTCAGCCTTCTAAAGGGTCAAGCCTCTGACTGAGAAGCATTACCTTTTTCACCTCCTACAAAGCCAAGAATATTTTACAGCCTGTATTATGAAACCAGCAGGGTATTTCCTCAAATAGTAACCGCCACTATACATTTGTGCAGATTTTGTGCTGAGCTCTTCACATCCATTATTTCACTAAATGATTACAATTCTGTGAAGTAGATGCTCTCTACCCGCACCCTTGCCAATTTCCAATGAGAAAACTGAGACCCACAGAGGCTGTTGGGAGTCCAAAGTTGGTATGAGATAGAGTTAGGGCTTGAACCAAGACTGCTTCATACAACCCTTTTGCTGAATTTGACATGGAGCAAGAAGTGGCAAGCCCCAGAAGAACCACAGACTACGAGGGTGACTATCCCCTGGAGCCTTCCAAGACCCTCGGGTACCCCTTGCCCATTTCAAGGCCAGCAAATAACCACATATAGCCCAGTCCCCACAATCCTGCAGGGTGCTCCCCAACTGCCACCATTAAGGCATGGGATACCAACCACACGTTCAAGGTCTCCTAGGATCTCAAGCGGAAGGAATGTGCACGATGGGACAGACTCTGCCTACCTGGGATGGTGGCCAAAGTCACTGGACCAGCACAAGAAACAGCATATCCCCAGTGAGTGGGAAAGGATGATCCTATCAGCCTAGCTGTAGGCCTTCACTGTGTGTGTGAAGGGAGTTGGCAGGGAAATGTTCTAGGGCTGAGGAAACGTCTATTGTCAAGGGTTGGAGACTTCCTGCCAGAAGGTTGCAAATTGAGGTATGGGCTTGCCAGTGGTCAGGGCCAGGGTTCATATCATAAACCACCCCTCTCACCCCCTACAGTAGCTACTTCCCAGTCGCTTACTACAGGCCAGGCTTGGGACAGGCTCTCTACAGAGGACTCTGAGTCTAGTCACCTGTAGAACCCTTACCACAAGCACTGTATAGGATAGGGAAACTGAGGCTCTGAGAAGTGACCTGACTGAGGTTACTGAGTAAATGGCAAAGCTGGGATGTCATCTCATTTCTGAAGGATCCCCTGAGCCACCTGCTACAACTGCCACCTCTCCCTCCGTGCCACACCTCTTCAGGGTCTCCTGTTGTGGGTGGAATGAGTTCTTGACCCAAGGTTACAGGGCAGGAGAGGTGACTTCTGGGTCTCCAAGTGAAAAGCCCACACGGAGTTATAAAGCTGGGCCTGAACACATGCCCCAGGAGAGAGACAGGGCTGAGAAGCCTGGAAATCATTTGTCTGCAGGAAATCAAGAGTAGCCTCTGCTGTCCCAACTGAGAGGAAGAACATGCAAGGTGACAACCCTGCCCCAAGCCTGCTTCACTCCAGGGATGGATCCAGATCCAGCCCCACCATGCCCCCCCCCCCCCCCCCCCCCCCCCCCCCCCCCCCCCCCCCCCCCCCCCCCCCCCCCCCC
>PVKE010000058.1:0-28830 GCA_004027555.1 Craseonycteris thonglongyai | reverse complement strand
ACCCTGTGGACACTTCTAACGCCATCCTCACCTGGGCAGTCACCTCTCCTGCCCTGTAACCTTGGGTCAAGAACTCATTCCACCCACAACAGGGCACTTACCACACCCTCAGCCTGGACGCCCACACTTTCCACCTGGGCACCTCCTCCCTTGCCCTGAATGATCCCATTCATGACTCTGGCCTTAGCAGTCCCCCTTTCTCTCCGCCTGAGCCCAGCAACGACCCCAGCCCAGGCACTCCCTTGAGTCACAGCTCACAGTTCATTTGCCCAGTCTCACAGTTCATTCCACTCAGGACACCTCACCAGTCTGACCAGGCCGGGCACTACCTCAATGAACCTCGGCAAATATCCAGGACTTCCGAATCTGCTCATTCCATCCGGGGCATCTCCGTGAGCAGCCCAAGTCAGGCCCCTTCCCCTCGCACCCCAGCCCCCGGATTATCCTTGATGGTCAGCCCGGAGTCCACTGGCGCCGCCCAGGGCCGGCGCACCTGCTCCTTCCAGCACGGTAACTTTCCCAGCGCGAGCGAGGTGCCTACACCCCGGCTCAGATCCCCACAACGTTCCAGGCCCGGGCATCCCCTCATTGACCGGGTACTTTTCGTTCCACCTCTCGCGCCGCCCTTAGGCACCTGCTCATTCCAAACCCGGCCCTTCTAGTCAGGCTGAGGCCGGACACCTGCGCCCCAACCCAGTCTCCCGCGCGGACCCGACTCTTGCTAGCTGCAAGCCTCAATCCCGGGCCCTGCCGCGCCGCCAGACCGCCCGGTGGATTCAGTCCCGGCCGCCACTCACCCAGGAGCCCATCGCCGCGGAAGGGCAGCGTCTCCTTTCCCGGCGTCCGCGCAACCAACCTCTAGGGCGCTGGGGGCGTGGCCTCACGCAGGGCCCACTGTCCTCTTCGGCCAATGAGAGTCGCTGAACCTGTCCGCGCCGCTCCGGCCTCTGGCTAATGGGGCGTATCACATGATCAGTTTAGGCTCTCACTCCCTTTGCCCCGCCCCCTAGAGTGGTTGAGGCGCGGAAGTGATCTTTTCTTTCCTATGATTGGCCAGCGGGATTAGGCTGACGCGGTAGGTGGCTGAGTGGGGCGGGTCCGCTCTTAAAGGGATTGTGAAGGCGCGATAAGGTAGCCGAACATCGTTTGGCTCCTCTACCCTTGCTGGTCCCAGCACGGACAAGTCCTTCCCGCCCTTCAAGCTCCCATTTCCAAATGTCACTGCTTCTGACGCCTACAGCATCCTCTTAAGCACATGCCGCTTTGTACCTTCTCCTGGAGTTGTTTGCAAAAAGTGCCGCGACTCCGATACCAGACAATGTCTCCCTGAGAGTTGGAGTCGAATGATTCAATTCTGACAGTCCAGACTTGTCATGCACCAAACACCAGGTTTGGAATCAGGCCGTCCTGAGTTGGAATCACTTCAGCTCTCCAAAGTTTACTCAGTTTACCCCTCTGTAAAAACGGGGGTGGAATTCTGCCTTGCCAGAGTCGCGGGCTTTGGTGGGGCTTGGAAGAAAACAGTGCAGTAGTCCTTTTATAATTGTGAAGAGCTGGGCACATGCAAATTATTTTAATATAATTATCAGTAAGGTCACATTCTTTTATTAATTCAACACCTAATATTTCTGTGTACCAGTCCTTTGACTAGACATAGGAGCATAGTGGTGGACAAGATGCATATAATTAAGATACTTAAATACAAACGTGTGATAATGCTCTAGTGGGGGTAACTCAAGAATGTAGGGGCACCAAGGGGACACCTGAGCTCCTCCCATGGGGAGATGAAAGACTCCTGAAAGAAAGCGACATCCAAACAGAGACTTGAAGCATGAGCTGGAATTAGCTGTACAGAGAGAAGGAGTTCCCGCAACAGCATGGGGCTGTGACCCAGAGGCAGGAGAACCAGGCAGCTTTGACTCAAGGCGGCAGAGAGAGGGGGGAGTGGCAGCCAATGAGCCAAGGAAGAGAGGGTGAGAACAAGGAGAGCAGGCTCCACCACTGGACTGTCTGGGTTCTGACCTAATCTGACACTCCTCCCCTGTGACCTTGGGCAAATCACCTAACTTCCCTCAGCTTTCTCACCCCTAAAATGAGGAGGATGATTGTTTCTGGGCTGTCATGAGGATTTTTAGGTGATTATTCCTCAAAAGTTCTCAGTGCTGTGCCTGGTATGGGCTCAGGACATTTTATCCATTGCTATTAGAAAAACTGCAATAGTCAAGTGGAAAGCTAGATAAATAGGTGAAACATTAGACTCAGTTGGCTATAAAATCAGCAATAACTAACACATCCTATCTCGCCCTCTCTCCCCTTTACTCTGTTCTGTTTTTCTTCCCAGGACTTGTTAACTGGCATGTTACATATTTGTTTGCCCAAGAGGAGAAGGACCTTTTTTGTTCACTGCTACATCCCTGGTGCCTAGAACAGTGCCTGGCACATAATAGGTACTGACAAAGACTTTCTCCTTGACCAAACCTGAGTCAGCCCCTCTGAGCCCACTGCTCAACCATGCTTGACCTTGGGCTTCCACCTTCATCCTTGTAGAGTCCAGTTTTAACAGGAATATTGCTGAGTCAGTTTAACAAAAATCCCTTACCGTTGATATCTGATCAACCTCCGTATTTGATCAAATTCCTCAGCCTCCACCCTCAATAGCTTATCACCCTGGTCTGCCTTCAGCAAAAATCCTGCCGGCCTTGATGTTTCCTCTTAGTCATTTTTCATCCACTGCCTCCACCCTGCTCCTTGGCTATAAATCTCTACTGGTCCTTATTATATTTGGAGTTCAGCTTGTTCTCTTTCCCCTATTGCAAAACTCATGCTGCACTAGTATCTCTTGAATAAAGTCTCCTTTACTGTCTTTAACAAGTATTATAAATACCTTTTCTCTTTTTTAATGACTTTTTTTTTTTTTTTATCTTTTCACATTTATAGAGAGAAATTATCTTTTTGTCTTCAGTGCATATTTATTTCTATTTTACTTTTGACAGATAGAGAGAGAGACAGAGACAGAGACAGTTAGAGAACCGAACTGTGGGAACTCCCCAGTTCAGCACGTGGGTCCTGCCCGGGCCGGAGCCGGGATTCGATCCTCGGTCCTCATGGCCTCAAAGCGAGCGCTCAACCCGCTGAGCCGTCCCGGCTTTCCCCTAAATACCTTTTCTCTTTAACAGTGCTCAATGTGAGTTATTGAATGAACGAACATGTAACTATATTTATATATGCCATTGAAAGATGGTATGACTGAATACTGGCTAAATGAATGATTATGGTCAACTATAGACAGACACTGGTAAATGAGTCAATGATGAATACAGATGAATAGATAGAAACACAGAGTGTACACATAGAAATATATAATGAAACACATAGAGATGATGAACTTCAGGTTTATGAGTGATATGAAAGTTGATGATGATTCCATATACGTAATAATTCAGATCAATGGTTCTGAACCTGGAGTGCAAATTTAAATCATCTGGAAACTTTTCAAAATTCCACCTGCCTGGGCTCCATCCACACTGAAAGAACCCGGGCTGGGAGTGGGACCAGGGTCTGGATTATGAACAAACCCCCAGATGACTTGAGGCTCACTCACCCTGCAGGGACAGGCTGGGGTAAGTGATAGGGAACTGGAGTAAGTGTAGGGAGATAAAGCCAGGTATCCAGGGGACAAAGCCAGGGAGGAGAGGGTACCAGTTCAGGAACAGAGCTAATAGGTTTAAAAGACAAAGTCTAGATGTCAGGAGCAAGAAGATGTGGAGACAGGTAATAAGCCTCCTTCCAAGCCCCGTGGGAGGGAGAATGTACGTAGTAGGCCATCTCCTTGACTGTCTGGGGCTGTGAGAAACTGGGTTCAAGGTCAGCTCATGTCCATTCTCCGAGGGTAGCCCCTACCTCCACCTGGGCAAAATTGAAATCTTCCCCTCCTCTCTGTCTCCCCTCTGCACACCCTCTCCCAACTTTGGGGACCCAGAGGGCTTCTGGGAGACACACAACCCAACCGTTCCCTAGTGGTAGAAGAATGGCCTGTCCCCTTCCTCAATTGTCCTTAGTGTCACCAGGGCCTGGGGCAGAAGAGGAGGGGTGCTGGAGAGGACAAGGTGGTGGTGGTGGGCGGCGCAGAGAGACCCAGAGTCAAAACGGCCGAGAAGCAGGGAGACGGAGGACCTAGCAGATTGAGTGGGTGCGAATGGACAAAGGGAGAAGAAACGGCACAAAAGGGTAATAATAAGCCACGAGACCAAGCAGGGGAGGCGGAGGCCTCAGGGGGCAGCAGCGAGGAGGGCCGCCCCGCCCCGCCCCGCGGCTCCTCCCACTCCCCTGCGCCCCGCCCCGAGGCCCCTCCCACTCCCCTGCGCCCCGCCCCGAGGCCCCTCCCCTCCACTGCGCCCCCCGAGGCTCCTCCCCCTCCCCTGCGCCCCGCCCCTAGGCTCCTCCCCTTCCCCTGCGCCCCGCCCTGGGGCTCCTCCCCTTCCCCTGCGCCCCCCCGAGGCTCCTCCCCCCCTGCGCCCCGCCCCGAGGCCCCTCCCACTCCCCTGCGCCCCGCCCCGAGGCTCCTCCCCTTCCCCTGTGCCCCGCCCCGAGGCCACGCCCCCTCCCCTGCGCCCCGCCCTGCGCGCTCGGGTTAGCTCGGCGGCGGCGGCGGCGGCGGCGGCGGCGGCGGCGGCGGCAAGCGGGAGAGTGCGCGGAGGTTGGGCGCACCGGCAGCAGGTGGGCGGGGTACGAGCCGGCGGCGGCTGGCGAGGGGCGCTAAGGCTACGCTGGGGCCGGGCGCGGCCGGTCGTGCGGCGCGCCATGGACTTCAACATGAAGAAGCTGGCGTCGGACGCGGGCATCTTCTTCACCCGGGCGGTGCAGGTGAGGCTGTGCGCCCTGGGCCCAGCGCAGCCGGCTCCCGGAGCCCGGATGTGGGACGGGCCGGGAGCACCTCTGCAGCGGAGCCCGGGGCCCCCAGGAGAAGCCTCTCGAAGCTGCCGGCCTATTCCCCGCTTCACGGTGGACACCTTGCTCCCCACATCCCCTACTCCTGCACTGCCCGGGAGAAAGAGACCCAGGCCGCTGGCCAAGCCGCACCCTCGGCTCGAGGGTGGGGACCCAGCCGGGCCTCAGCCCTGTTGCTTACAGGGCAGCTATTAGTGTCCACCATTTTGACCATCTGGGCTACTCCACTGCCCAGGCGCCTGCCCGAGGGACTCGGTGGGGACTACTGCTTAGGGGAGAGGGCACCAAGCGGTGCCTGCTTCCCTGCCCTTGTCCAGCAGTGACTCTGTCAGGCCTTTGGAGGCCTGAGTCCCAAACCCAAGGACTCATACATCCGCCATGACCCCTTGGCTGAGCCTCAGTCTCCGAACATGTGCAATGGGCTGGTGGAACTATGATTCCCGCATGTCCCTTTTGCATGCTTGGATTGTCAGTCCGGAAGCCACGGGAGGGCTGGAGTTATTTCCTCTTTGCTCCCTCAGAGGCCTGTTTCCTCATATTGCCCCAGGCTTGGGGGATGGGAGAGGGCTGGGGTCTGGCTGGGTGCCTGCCCTCCTTGGGAAGTTGTCCAGGCCAGTGATGCTGGGATTGGAACAGATCCTATCCACTTGGAGGTAGAGAGAGAAACGGAGGCGGCTGAGTGTAATGGTGAAAACCTAGAGTTAGCTATGGGCGTGGATGCTCCCTCTTGTGACCCTGGGGAAGGGGCTACACCTCTCTGGGTCTCAGTTTCTCAATCTGAAAAATGGGATTAGCAATCCCTTTCTCCCAGGATGTCTGAGAGGGTTCTGTGGCACTGGGCGTGTACGTGGTCACTGAAGGCAGCTCACTATGGGAGTTAGTGTGGTTGATGTGACACTCATGCAGCATGTGACCTTGAGCAAGTCACTTCTCAGGAGCCTCCATGTCCCCTGTCAGCCCCCCGGAGGAGGCATCCAGTAGCAGTGTTCTGGGAGCAGGTCCTGTGTTTGTCTTTGACGTGTTGTTGGTTCTCCGGAGAAGCCAGCCCCACACCATCTGAAAGCCCATGTGGCCGTTTTCACTAGAAAGCTCCCCCTGAGGATTTACTGCTCCATGTTCCAAGCCCCGAGGGGATGCCAGGGCCCCTGATCCCCTGGGACATCCCCAGTCCATCTGGAAGCTGGGGCATCTTCCCCAGTGTTGGCATGGCAACCGTGTTATCTCGCACATCTGGGAAGAACTTGATCTGGTTTTCTGCTACTATGGGGCCCTGGCACCTGACCTGGCCAGGGCATGCAAAGCCAGGGCATGGGGAGGCTTGGGTCTTGTGGCCTTGCTTCACCAGGTGGGGGCAGGCCCACTGGGTTGCCCATACTGGAGTGGAAGACAACGCCCAGGCCCCAGCCTCTAGGGTGGAGGAGGGAGCTGGGAGCTTTATAAATAGAGGCTTTCTCTGGCTGTGCACGCCCACCCCCTGCTGCTGCCATCTTGCAGGGAGCAGCCTCAGACTGCAGGCCTCAGCCTCTGAAGTACTGGGCCCTTCCCCTGGGCAGGAATGGGGCAGGGTACTGTAAGTAGTAATTGCAGTAATAGTAATAGAGTCACAGTAGCGGTAGAAGTAATAATAATAAGAGTCAGGGAGGTGAAGGTATAGTTACCATCTGAGCCAGGACAGATGCTCAAGAGACTGGGAAAGCCTGGTGGGACTTTGAACCTGGGTGGACACGGGGTGTGAGGGATGGGCATCCAGAAGGCTCGGTGGTGAGGGCCACCGTTAACCTTGGTAAGGCAGGAAGATGCTGAAGTGCATGTCACCTAAACTGGCCATGGAGGTAAGGAGGTTGCTAGGTAGCTCCTCAGAGCCAAGGAGGGACCCGAAGGAGGCCTTTTATTAATGATGATGATGATGACGACGACGTTGATGACAGCAGCTAGCATTCATCAGACCTATACTGTGTTCTAAGCACCTTCCAAATATTCTGTCAGATAGGTCCTGTTATCCCCATTCTCCTTGTGGGAAACTGAGGACCAGGGAGGTGACTGCCTCTCTGCCTTGGTTTCCTCATCTGGAAAATGGTGCTAATGCTGCCGCCTCAGGGCTACGTGAGATGAGGTCTGTTCAGGGCCTGGCTCTGGGAAGCCTCAATTTGGGGAACGGCAGGAGGATGAGGAGTGGGAAGAGGTCGGAGGCACCAGGAGCAGCTGGTCTGAAGTGGGGAGCTGCAGGCTATCACCCTGGCTGGCCCAGCCTTGCACGGAGAAACCCAAGCCCTGTTGCATAATTGATGGCTGCCCTGCAGCCTGACCAGCAGCATGACTGTTGATGGCTGCCTCCCGCTCCCTGCTGCCAGAGCTGTCCTTGGTCTCTGGATAATTCATCACTGCCAAATAGTCTGGGGATGGCCTCCAGACCTCCAGCCCACAATGACCCAGAGTCCAGCACAGCCTGCCCCTTGCTCAGCCTCAGTGGCATCGTCTGTGAAATGGGAAACTTGACACAGCCTGCCTTGGGAGGGCTCTTAGAATTATGGATGGGTCCTCAGCAACAAGTCCTTAGCATGGGGTCGGGCCACAGAGATAGTCAACGGTCTCTGTTACTACTGATCTTATTCCTGCAGTGTTCACCCTTTTGCTATTTGACTATGACCTTGAGCAGGCTGTCTCCCTTGGCTGGAGGAAGCCTTGGCATTCCTGTTTGGAAAATGGGGACATTTGTCTAAGGGCCCTTGGACAGGGCTGGTTTCAGAGGGGCTAGCACTTGGGCTGGTTTCTGGTTGTTCCTAGGTGGCCCACATGGCTTCTGCCAGCTCTAATGAAGGACCCATATGACATCCTGGTCCCTGTCTGGCCTTAGGGTGAGGCTTCCAAGCTTTTTGGGCCCTGGGCACGCTCAGAGTTGTCTCTGATGGGCTGGCGGTGTTCCCTGTCCACCACACCAGGAGACCAGAGGCCAGCCATGTGGGCTTCCTCCCATACACTCCTTCCTTCCTGGCTGTCTCTCCTCCCATCAGCTCTTACACTGAACACTGACTCCCTGCCAGAACTTGGCCATCATGTCTTTCCCACATCTTTCTTATATCTTCCTCACAACCTATGAAGGGGATGCTATTATTACTTATTATCCCAAATTTTCAGCTCAGAAAACTGATGCTTAGAGAGGCACAGCCACTTGCCCAAGGTCACACAACTCTCAATAGCAGAACTGAGACTTGAATCAGGAACAACCACTCACTCCCCTGGCCATCCCCCGAGGGGCTCCCAGCCCCCCACTGAGCTTCCTGATAGCCCCATACCTTGCTTTGTACCCTATTTGTTCCACATTGCTATCAAGCACTTTCCTCCACAGTCAGACTCAGAGACCCTTTACGGTGGGTTCCCAAGTGTTCCTTACCCCTCTAAGTTGTATGCCAGATTTTGTACAAATGTGCTTTTTTGTGGGGGATCTGTAGCTTTCATTGGATTTCCAAAAGAAGCCATGATCTCCACCACCTTCTTTCATAGAGAGGCGCACTAAGGCCCAGGAGCAGGGCTGTGACTTGATCGGGGTTGCAGAGCAGGTTGGGAGCAGAGCGGGTTTCTTGACTGTGGGGCCTGGGTTCCAGCTATGGGGGAGGGATAGGTGGGTGGGACAGAGGCAGTTTTCCTTTCCTCCCTCTTGAGTCTTCTCTGCACAGTTCACAGAGGAGAAATTCGGCCAGGCTGAGAAGACCGAGCTTGATGCCCACTTTGAGAACCTTCTGGCCCGGGCGGACAGCACCAAGAACTGGACGGAGAAAATCCTGAGGCAGACAGAGGTGCTCCTGCAGCCCAACCCCAGTGAGTGGATGGGGCTGGTCCTGGGGGAGGGCAGAGAGCTGGTAGCTGAGGCTCAAAGGTGGGGCCAGGCAGTGGGTGAGATTTGGGTTAGACTTTTGGGGCTTAAGGCTGCTGGGGGCAGGATGTGTGTGTGTGGGGGGGGGGGTTCCCAGTCGAAGAAAACAGCAGAGTCAGCGAGCATTCTCTGGAGCAGTGGAAATGCTCAATTTTGCACAGAGGAGTTGAAGAAATGCTTGGAAACAAACACATTTGGGAGAAGACACAGGAAAACTACCAGTGGGGGCAGAGGTGGGAGAGGGCAGTGAGGCCCAGAGTCACCCAGGAGCATGGAGCCTGCAGAAGTGAGCTGCAGGAGAGCCCGTGGAAGCAGTGGGTGACCGGGTGGAGATGCTGGTCTGCCTGAGTCCGCCCTGTGCAGGGCCAGCGTTGTTCGTATGTGTGTTAACGTTCTGCAAAACCCTGTTGTAATGAGGGAGAAGTGGGGGCCTTGACTTTGGACCCGTCACCCTCAGCAGTGGGACCTGGGGCAGGCGTTTCATGCCTCCGAGCCATGGCTTCCTCCTTCTAGAGTGAGGGGTTCCACAGGGTCGAGGGCAAGTCTCACAGGATTGATGTGGGCATCAGCAAGAGAATGGTCTGGAAGCCACCAGGCTTTGGGCAGTGCGGTGGGCAGGCCCTGGTCTGGTGTCTGTCGTTCTGGCTGTCATCCTTGGGTTGGACCAAAGAGCCTTGTGACTTGGCTTCTGTCTCCCTACAGGTGCCCGAGTGGAGGAGTTCCTGTATGAGAAGTTGGACAGGAAGGTGCCCTCGCGGGTCACCAATGGGGAGCTTCTGGCTCAGTACATGGCAGAGGCGGCCAGTGAGCTGGGGCCCACCACGCCCTACGGTAAGCCAGGCCCCACCGCAGGGTGAGGGTCACGGGTCTGCCCCTAACTTTCCTCCCTTCCTTCCTTTGTCTTTAAATTATACATATAATCCCTGAATTCATTCTAATTGTAACAACCTCAAACAGTGGAGATGAAAATAAGAGTAAAACAATGGAGATCTCTCTTACCCGTTTTGGTCTGTGTGCATTTTTAATGGGATCCTCATGTATATCTACATGTTCTGTAACTTATTTTTTAAACTTGGTATTGTGGCATCGATACCTGTTCACAGGAGCATTTACAGAGCCACCTCAATCTTCACTGTTTTAATTTCTAAAAAGTTTTGAGGTATTAATATACCATAAAATGCACCTGTTTTAAATGTGATTCAGTGATTTTGTAGTAAATTTAGTTGCCCAAGTATCAATTTAACATTCCCATCACCTGCAAAAAATCCCTTGTGTCTACTTATAGTCAGTCTCCACTCCCACCCCAGACAACGACTAATATGCTTTGCAGTTCTATAGATTTGCCTGCTCTGAATATTTCATATAAATGGAATCATGCAATATATATATGGTTGTGGTTGTTAATCTGAAGTCTTTCACCTAGCATAATGTCCTTGAGGTTCTCCCCTGTTGTAGCGTGTTTTAGGATTTCATTCCTTTTTATTGCTGAATAGTATTTCATTGTATGGATATACCACATTTCCTTTATTTATTCACCATTTGATAGGCCTTTGGGTTGTTTCTCCATAAATATTGCATACGAGCTTTTGTTAGGACGTATCACCTAACTCTTTTCCAAAGTGGCTGTGTGATTTTACATCGCCACCAGCAGGGTGATGTTTGATTTCCAGATATTTGTAGATTTTCCAGGTCTCCTTCTGTTTTTGTTGATTTCTCATTTAATTTCACGTGGATCAGAGAACATCCTTGGTCTGTCTGATTGTAATCATTTCAAATTTATTAAGACTTGTTCATGGCCTCGTATACAGTCTCTCCTGGAAAATGTTCTATGTTCATTTAGGATTTAATATGCTGTTGTAGGGTCCAATGTTGTATAGATGTCACTTAGGCTGCAGTGGTTGATGCTGTTGTTCATGTCTTCCATGTCCTTGCCTATTTTGTCTTATCTGATCCATTATTGAGAATACTGAAGTCTTTATTTCTGTTGAATTGTCTTGCTTCTGTCTTCAGTCTTTCAGTGATTGCTTCATACAATTTGAAGCTCTGTTTTTAGGTCTGTTTGTTTACAATTGTATGTCTTTCTGATGAATTGACTCTTATTGTAAGACACTGCTTCCTGGGGTCAGAGCAACCTCAGCCTGACCCTCCTCCTCACCTTCGACTGTTTTTTCAGGGAAGACCCTGATCAAGGTGGCAGAAACTGAGAAGCGCCTGGGAGCCGCAGAGCGGGATTTTATCCACACGGCCTCCATCAACTTCCTCACGCCCCTACGCAACTTCCTGGAAGGGGACTGGAAGACCATCTCGGTGAGAGACCTGGGACCGCTCCACTTCCTGGTAACCGTGGCAGCCCTCTCAGAGCCGCTGAGCAAGGCTCTCCTCTTATGCTAGGAACCGAGCACTCCTGGGACCTCCCCAGACATGGCTCTTGTGGACTGAGCAATCTGGAGTGGATTGCCTTCCTTGTCTGGGCCTGTTTCCTTGTCTTGACCAGATAGCTTTGTAGGCTAGTGCTGCCATGGCCCAGGGTCTCCCAGGGCTGCCCAGGGCCTTACTGTTTCCTGTCCCCACCCGCAGAAGGAGAGACGGCTCCTTCAAAATCGGCGTCTAGACCTGGATGCCTGCAAAGCACGACTGAAGAAGGCCAAGGCCGCGGAGGCTAAAGCCACGGTAGGTGTCCCTGCTGGTCTCCCACCCCTCTGGTTCTGGTTAGAGCCGGGGGTGGGCAGTGAAGGACCTTGGAGTTTGGCATGACCTCTCCCCACTGTCCCTGCCTGGAGAGGCCTGGCTGGGGATGCTGGTTTGGGCTGGCCACTTCAGGTCACACCTCTGGGTCCCAAGGCAGACATTTACGGGGTGGGCTGACCAGCAATGCCCTGACCTGGGCTCACGGCACCCCACAGCCTCCCCAGACAGGTACAATTGGAGTTTTTCGCATGCCCCTGCCCTCCCTTCCTGGATGCTCAGCTCTGTCCCCGGCTCTGCCCGGGCATGGCTCCCCTTACTAACACCACCCATGCCGCTCCAGCACTGGGCCCAGGGCGCCCTTGCCCAGGTAGCCCTGCGATGGTGTGGAGAACCCCAGAGCTGGACCGCCTGCTTGCTCAAGAGCACGTCTGAGGGGCCCTTTCAGGGAGCCCCCCAAGACTGGATAGGGCCTGGGCCATGTTGGCTGCCCTTTCACTCTCGGCTCACCGAGGCCTGTCCAGCCTGGATGGGACGCAGTGTGGGACCATCTGACAGGGCTGGGAGAGCTTGGCCTGAGGCTGAGCACACTCCTGGCGTGCCAGGCTACTCGAACTCCCCAGGTCCAGGGCACACAAGGAAGGCCGAGCCCAGCCCAGCCTCCCAGCTGCTCCTGAGAGTTCTGGCCTTGCCCCTCCATGCGCTCCCCTTCAGTGTAGCCTGCACCTGCACTGCCTCTGGCGAGAGCCCCGGGAGGGACCTCAGCTCATCTAGGTGGATGGGGTCCAGACTGGAGGCAGGGGCTCAGCCACTGGAGTCTTGTTTGGGTTGGGTCACATGACCCTTGGCTATTGGGATGACCTTTCTAAGTCACCTGGACAGGACGATCTCCCTGTCACTCAGGGCTGGACAACCTCTCTGAAATACTTTGGCCAAAAGAAGCTTCTCAAACTTTTCCTCCATCAGCCAGGCCAGGGAAGCCTGTCCTTAGTCACTGGAGTGGCACAACCTCTTCTCCATCGGTTGGCTCAGACAGCCTCAAGCCTTCGGGTTAGGCCAGGGCGCCCTCTCTGAGCAGCCCAGGTACAGATTCGCAGAGGCCTCAAGCACAGTGGGCCCCCTCACCTCTTCCTCTTGAAACACACGCACACTACCAGGATACCTTCCTGAGGGCGGGTTGTGTGTGTCCATCTGCCCGTCTGCCTAGTGTCCTCTCCCGCCGGGGCCCAGGGGGCCTGCTCCCGCCTGCACTGTGGTCTCACTAACTCTTTGTTTTTGTTCCTTTCCGTTCTGCTTTGGGTAACTTGGCTCAGTGTGAGGGAGATGTGAGTATACCTGTCCCACGTGCTGTGCTGCTTCCGGTTTGCCCATCTGGCCTGGGGCCCAATCTCAGGGCGTTTTGCAAGCAGCTGGTCTCCCCAACAGAGCCTCTTCCATGGGTAGCCTCTGTTTTGGGGGGACGTCAGGCCATTGGAGCCTGTGAGTCAGCTTTTTGCAAATGTTGAAAGCCTGTCACTCTGTCCATCCGTGCATCCATCTGTCCACCTTCGTTGTGGGGTTGGGGCGTGGTCCCTGCTGGAGGACCGAGAGGTGTGGTGTGCGGAGATTCCGGGATGGAGACAGCTGGGAGGGAGTTTGTTGGGATGACTGGGTATAAAACGGGGGCAGAGTGAGACTGGGGTCCAGAGAGGAGTGGGCCATGGCCACGACCCCTGGGTCAGGGGCTGGGTCCAGTCTGTGACTTGCCCAGAGGCAAGTGTGTGACAGCGGCCACAGGCGGTCTCCTTGTTGCATCTGCTCTCCTGTCCTTCCCAGCATGCCCACCCACTTGGTCTTTGTGTTGACTCTCAGGGTCTCTAAGCCCACCTGCTCTCTAGGTGGTGGGTGTGGGGAGAAGGGGGTCCGTGATGTATTTGTCTGCAGCCTCCTGTCCCTGGGGCCAGGAGTTCCTAGCACCACCCTGTGGGAGACTTTGTGGGCGGCCTCTTGGCCCCAGCCCAGCCCTGGCCCAGTATGACCCCCCCTCCCCCCATGAACTCTTCCCGCCAGACGGTGCCTGACTTTCAGGAGACTAGACCTCGTAATTACATTCTCTCGGCCAGCGCCTCCGCGGTAAGCGCCCCCACCCCGCCCCACCCCACCCCAGGCCTCCCCCCACCCCTCCCACACCAAGGGGCCTGCTGCACAGAAAACAGGGAACAGAGGGTCCTGTCCCAAGAGGCTCCATCGTTCTGCCTGCCCCTTGTGCCGTGACCATGCGGCTGGCCTTGCTTGTCCCTGCAGTGCTGAAGGTGGAGACAGGACCTGCTGCTGTCCTATCTCCAGGGGACCTAAGAGTCTACCTGCCCCTGTCCACAATCCCAGCCCCACTCACCACCCATGACTGCCAGACCCTGTGCAGCCAGAGAGACAGGAAGCCTGCGCTGGCCTGCCAGTGGTCAGACCCCTAAAGACAGGTGACAGGGACGGCGCTGTTCATCCAGCTGCCTTTATAGCAGTGTGAGGGGGTCTTGAGCGTGAGCAGGGAGAGGGGGTGGGCACTGAGGCAGAAGCGGCTTGTGCCAAGGCCCAGAGGTTTGGGAGCAGGGCGTGACCTGAGATGTACTGAAGCTGAGCACAGGGCGGGGGCGGGGGCAGGGGCCGGGTAGGATCAGAAGACTGTCTTGGCATCTTTTTTCCTACCGCTTTGTTGAGATACTTGCCATTTACTGTTTAGTTTGGAAAACAGGTAGATACACCTATGCCATCATGCCTATTGCAATCACTGCTGTGCCTTTTTCTGCCTTTTCTGTCCTTCCATTGCCCCGTGGGTGACGTCCTCCCACACAGGCCCTCTGCTCTTCACCTCTGTCACCAGCACATTGCCACATGTATTCATGCAGTTCATTCAGTGGCTGGGCCATCACCCCTTAGGAGTGTCAACCACAGTTTAGCCCACCAGGCCCCTACTGCTGGGTTCCCTGTGTCCACATGGAGGTGGCTTCTTGTGATATGATTTCCTAACTGGCACTGTGGCAGGACATCTCTGCCCACAGGGCTGGCCTCATTTTGCTCTTCATATTTCAGGTTGTCCCCCACACTAGGCGGGAGAAATGGGTCTCCTAAGTTGTGGTGGCGGTGGGGGGTCTTTCTTCTCTAGCCTCTAGATCACATTTCCTGCCCCCCTTTCCTGGGTGGAGGAGGAGGAGGAATCCTGGAGGGTGGATGGAGACTTTTGTTCTGCTGTGACTCAGCCCAGGGTCACACAGTCCTGCCTCCTGGCCCAGCAGCCTTAGCCAAGTGTCAGGTGGGGTGAGGGATGCTCAGTCTCCCATGAGACCCCAGTCAACACCTAGGGGGTTACACTGTAGGAGAAACCCAAGCAGGCCTTTCCAGCTGGCTGTCCCCCTCCCTGCATGTGGCATGCTGGACTTGACTGTGATGTCAGTGCTCCTCTCACACCAGGCCTCAGTCCAGCCTCAGCTCCCGGTTGGGTTTGGGAAGGGAGTCGGGAAGGGTATCAGTGGGAAGAGGTTGGGGACTTGAGGAGCTGAGGTAGGGCACAGGCTCTGGGGTTCAGCTGTTCTCCCCTGCCTCCTGTCCCCTGCTGACTGGTGCCCCCTCCCTCCCCCGCTGACCGGCCCTGTGTGGTCTCCGCAGCTCTGGAATGATGAGGTGGACAAGGTGAGTGGGGGCTGGGGGCTTGGAGAGAGGTTTGAAGGGGATGGGGAGCGGGGGGTCCAGCCACAGCTGCTGTCCCAGGGCTCAGGTGTCTCTAGTTCTGGATCTACCCCCTCCCTGCCTACTGAGGGTTGTCACTTCCCCCTTGTGGGGAGACCACCTTCACAGTACACCCCTCTGCCCCCCTGGAGGCAACTGTGGGTTGGTGGGTGGTGATGTCAGATGGGCAAATGAAAGAGTAAGAACCCACCCCGAGGCCCTGTCTCTGACAGATGTCCTGGAACTAGTCCTGAGGGGTGGGAAGTGACATCTGCCAGGAGGTCACTCCTGGGTGGGCCTCTGGGTGCAGAAGGCTGATGGGGAGGGGTGGGAGGCAGCAGTTGTTACTCATACATTCTCACCCCACCCTTCCCAGTCTGAGCAGGAGCTTCGAGTGGCCCAGACAGAGTTTGACCGGCAGGCAGAGGTGACCCGTCTCCTACTGGAGGGAATCAGTAGCACTCACGTGAGTCCTGTTCCTCCTACCGTCATCTACTGTCTTCTGTTACTCTTCATGTCCCCATTAGACTCATCCACAGTGAGGCATGAATGAACCTGGATCTCAGAAGCAGGTGGGGAAGGGCAGTGCTTGAGATTGTGGTCCAAAAGCGGGGGATTCAGCCTGGAGGGAGCAAGTCCCAAGGGTGGGACCCCCTCTCCTTCCCCAAGGAGCCAGAAGCTGGGCCAGAAGCCATTGAAATGCTTCCTCCCACGCCACCTCCTGCCCCATTACCACTGGGTCTCCCCCCACAGGTGAACCACCTTCGCTGCCTCCATGAGTTCGTTGAGTCTCAGACAACCTACTACGCGCAGTGCTATCGCCACATGCTGGACTTACAGAAACAGCTGGGCAGGTGCCCGCTGGGGTCCCCTGACTCCCAGGCCCAATGAGCAGCCCTAGCTCCCCTGAGCAGGAACCTTCTCCCAAGCTCAGAAAGCCCCACAGCACACAGGGCGGGTTAGAGGGCTGTCAGTGAGGCCCTGCCTGGAACCCTCTCTGCATGACAGTGAGGTGGTTGGCCCTGGGGACCTCTGAATGGTTTCTAAAGTGTGGGGTGGGAGGATGGCAGGGATGGCCTGGAGCATCTCACTTTTACCCTTGCTTCACTTTTCCTTCATGCTGCCAGCTCCCAGGGAGCCATGTAAGTACCCAGGGTCTCCTTACCTCTGTGATGGGCCCAGCTGGTATTCTGGGGGCCAGGTAGGACTGGATGTGGCTCACAGCTACTGAGTTGTGCTTCCTTCTCTGTAGATTTCCAGGCACCTTTGTGGGCACCACAGAGCCCACCTCCCCGCCCCTCAGCAGCACCTCGCCCACCACCACTGCAGCCACTATGCCTGTGGAGCCCTCTGTGGCTGGCCTGGCCCCCCCAGGGGAGGCCCCGCTCTGCCTGGAGGAGGTGGCTCCACCCGCCAGTGGAACCCGAAAGGCCCGAGTCCTCTACGACTACGAGGCAGCTGACAGCAGCGAGCTGGCCCTGCTGGCTGACGAGGTGGGCCTGGGTGCCACAAGGAAGGTGGGAAAGGGCTGGCTTAGGAGCACCAGGAAACCAGACTGGGAACATTGGGCCTACAGACCCTACACCACTGTCTTCAAGGTCCTGAGGGCCCCTGGGTGTGGAGCTAGGACCACAGGGGTACTGGGGCAGCTCTGCTGAGAAGCAGCCTGTACTTGGCCACGTCTGCACAGGGCAGGAGGTGTAGGTGCCCATGTGCCACAGGAGGATCACTAGTCCTGGGCGAGTTCTGCCCTGGCCAGGCTGTGACCTTCCTTCTGCCCTCCTCCTCAGCTTATCACTGTCTACAGCCTGCCTGGCATGGACCCTGACTGGCTGATTGGCGAGAGGGGCAACAAGAAGGGCAAGGTCCCTGTCACCTACTTGGAACTTCTCAGCTAAGCAGGACCCCTCCCAGGCCCCTGCTTGTCCTGGCCTGGGCAGGAGAGGATGGGTGCAGCCTGCCATTTGTTTTGTCTGTTGGTGACCTAGCTGCTCAGAGTGGGAAAACTAACCCCTTCCTGTCCTTGTCCTGGTCATCAGCTGCGGTCATCAGCTGCGAGGGGCCATAGAGGCTGAATGATGCCGGCCCCTCCCCCTGCCCTGCTTCTGACCTGGTTCTGAAGCCTCCACCCCTGCCTGCATCCCAAGCATCTCTGAGCTCCTGCTACATAGAGGGAGGGGCTGGCTGTAGCCTCCACACTCAGCCTCTCAGCCCATGGGGGGAGGGGCTGAGGAAGCCCTTGGGGGCACCGTTGGCAAGCAAGCACCTGCCTTTTAGTTGCCAAAAGCAGCAAAGGGGTCAGGGCAGGTGGGTCTGTGGCAGGCCCCAGGGACCGGTGCTGTCCCCTCTGAGCTGGAGCAGAGGGAGCCTGGCCAGAGAGGCAGGGCTGGGCCAATGAGCAGCATCCTCCGGTGCTACCCTTTCCCTCATACCCTACAGCTCAAGCCAAGTATGGTGGCTGCAGCCTGCACCTCTCCACACTCACTTTTTAACTGATCTTTTTACTCTGCCTGTCTGCTTGCTCTCTAGCCAATGACAAATAAACCTTCCTTCGTGTGTGTGTGTGTTGCCTGGACTCCTGTAGGGGTCATGGACTTCCTGAGACTGGCCCTTGGGGTGAGAAAGGGAAGAGATGTCACATTGGCACCATTCCTCCTCCAGGGCAGGGAGTGGCATTGAAACGCTGTTGGCCCCTCCCGGAGAAGCACTAGAGCAGAGAGAAAGCACCACTCACAGCCTGCCCTTCCACAGGGAGTGAGCCACAGTTCCTGTACTTGAAGCTGAATAATAGACATTTTATTCTTAAGAATAAACGATGGGTTTGGTCTAGAAGTCAGGTTTTAGGTTGAGGCCCTTAGCCAGTCCCAGCCCTCTGATGGAAGTCCTAAGGATGCCAAAGGACGGTGGACCCCACAGCCGGGGCTCCTAAAGGGAGGGGAAGAGGGAGAGGAAGGCAGGAGTGGAGCTTCAAGAAACGCTACACCCAGTGATCAGCTCAGCCAGCTGGAAGATGGAATTGGGGGGTAGGGACAAGACCAGGGCTGCCAAGGGAGGGAAAATCTTGTGTCCACCAGCACACAACAACTCTGAATGTGAGTCAACCGTCAATAAACATCCCACTTTCCCAAAGTGCTCCACTCCCAGGCCCTAGTGGAGAAAGGCTATTCCGTGAGCTAGGCTGGCTAGTCATTCCTGGGCTTTGAAGGCGCACATCACAAAGTTGTCTATAAACAGTATTTTAATATTTGTATAAATAGACCACAGTATTACCAAAAAATTGCAAGAACAGGCATGGAAAACATTTCCAAACCCATGCACACAGCCTCTCCTGGCTGCATGCAACAATGGCTCCCCCTTCTCTTCCCTGGGCTGGGGTCAAGTGCTCTGGGGAATGCATGGAGGAAAGGAATACACCTCGGGAGCAGTTGGAAAGTGAGGGCGTGAACACAGCAGACTGGTCCCTGGCCCCTGAGGCTGACCACTTGCTCTATTACAAAATAATGCCAGTGTTTGGGTGTTTGGAGTCATGGCTGTGCTGGGGAAGGTGATGAGCTGCTCAGTCCCAGTGGCCCTGTCAGGCCAGCAGTATCCCCGCTGCCCAGGATGTGTAGGGTGGTGGAGAGTGGCAGGCGGGCAGCACGCCACTGCCCTATCTTTGCACATGCCGGACAAAGGCCTGCACTAGCTGGATCAGAGGCTCCTGACTCTCGGAGCTGGCCTTGGAGAGAGAGGTGGACTTGCCCTGAGGCGAAGAGAGGAATCCAGCAGCAGGGGAGCTGGGGCCTCCCCTGCGGAAGTAGCGAGAGAGGCTGGAGAGCAGTGTGCTCTATGGGAGAAAGGTAGCCTGGTGAGGCCCAGCCAGCATCTGGACCCTCAGGCTGGCCCGTCCCCTGCAGCCCTACCCCCTTCAGTCAGGGTCCTCCACTGCTGCTTACCAACTCTGAGCTGAGCTCCTGCTTCATCCGCTGTTTATCCCGGGGGTGCACAGCCGGGTCCCTAAGGTAACGCATGGCTTGGGAGATAAGCAGGTAGAAGCAGTTCTCCATGGTAAACATCAGGAGGGACCTGGAACAGAGTAGGGTTGGCACTGTTGCAGAGGGTCAAGCTGGCAGGTGCCAGGTGGGCTGTTGAACCAGGAGAATAGCTGGCTGTGACTTCCCCAACCCCAAAGCGAATCCCAGGAGGGCTTTCTTACTTCAATGTTCTGGTCCCTTCTGCCTGTGTGCTTAGCCCCACAACCTGGGTTAGGGGCTCCTTTTTCTTGTCCAGCTACAGAAAGAGAAGCAAGGGGTAAAAAACTCAGATAACAGTGACAGCTCTGATTCACTGAGAGCTTTCCACTTGGCAGGTCCTTACTAAGTGATTTTAATCAGTTGCCTCATTTAATCCTCACAAAAATTCTCAACAGAGGTCAGCTCTCCCAAACTTTTATGCAGAGGAACAGGCCCAGAAGGCTTGGTAAGCATGTCCAAGGTCACAGTTACGAAGTGGTAAGCTAGGAGAAAAGCTGGGTGGAGGGGCCAGACAGCACCCACTCACCTCTCCGAGCATGTTTAGGGTCACATTCACTGTAGCCAAAAGGGTACCAAAGGAGGGAGCCACTTCAGAGTCAAAGGTGGGCGTGGTGAAACTCAGGGCAAACAGGAAGTTGTATTCAGCAAGGTCCAGAGACTGCAAGGCAAGACAAGAGCACCTGCACTCTAGGTCCAGCCAGGGCCCCAGAGCTTTCCAGGGCAGGGCCTTCATGGCTCACTGCTGGGAGCTGGGGGCACAGCACAGGTGGTGTTGGCACCTGGTCCAGCAGGATCTGGCAGACATCCGGGGTGAAGTGGCGCAGGGCCGCCAAGGTCCTGCTGAGGATCTTGAGAAGGCCATACTGGACCATGTGTAAGGCTCGCTGCTCCGAAGCCTCTGTGTCAGCATTGGGCTGCTTGGAGGAGGAGGAAGGGGCAGCAGGGGCAGCTGTGGACGGCCGCTGAACTCGGGGAGTGACAGCTGAGGAGATACCATCCCCGTTTTTGTTCTGGAGGAGAAACAAGAAGTAGAGCAGAGGAAGCCAGGGAGGGTGGTCCAGGCAGCTGGGGCGGGCAGGTGGGCTCAGTTACCTGCAAGCAGTGCTGGAGCATCGTGCGGCTGTGCAGGAGGGAGGCGCAGGCTTGGCACAAGTAGCCCAGATTTACCTGGGGCAAACATAGGAGGGACGAGGGGTTCTCTTGGCGGCAGCTTCTCAGACTCCCATGTACACACTCATGCTTGCAGCCCCCACCCCACATTCTCCAGCTAGAACTCTTCTAGCTGCTAAATATGCTCAACTGTGCTCTGGGTCAAATGATGCCTGGACTGCTCCCCTGGGACCAACTCAGGGAACAGTGTAAGTCCTCAGTAAATAGGTGGGGTTATTCTGCCATCTTACAGAAGAAGAAAAGGGTCTCAGAGCGGGGAAATGACTTGGTTAAGGTCACACACCAGCAAAGACAGATACCTGTCTGACTCCAGAGCCTGTGTTCCTCCTCCCTGCCCAGCTCTGACTGGTTCCCAGCTTCAGACCGCTTCCTAAGGGATGTGGACCAAGGTTTGAACAATACGGCCCAAGCTCTTAACTTACAAGGCTGCCCTGTGCTGAGGGAAACATTTACCTCCAGAAGAAGCACCGTGAAACCAAACCCTGTGCTCTCCAAGCAAAAAGCCCTGTTCTAAGAATAGGCCTACAATTAAGGGAGCAGCGACTACACCCTGTCCCCATGCAATTCCCCAGGCCCCTTCTGAGGTCCCACCTGGACGTCCCGCATGAGCTGAGGCAGGTGGAAGTGCCACTCCTTCATGAAGCTGGAAAGCTGCAGAATGAAGCCCACCGTGTGGTCTGCCTCCTCCAGGCACGCCAGACTCTGTACGGTCCTCACAGCATTGAGGCACTGGGTGGGGACAGAAAAGGATGGGGCGACCTGGAGACCTGCCACACCTGCTCCTGCCCCTGAAGGGAGGATAGGTTCTGGGCCCACAAACACTGAAATGGCAGTACAACAGGGGGTTTGGCGTTACTACAAAGAGGTTCTGTCTGAGCTGATCCCCTCACTTAGCAGAGTGGCTGCACAGGTCAGCCAATCAGCCAGCAGTCCTTAGAGCAGCTCAGAAATGGAGCCCTGAATGGTCCAGGCTCCTCAGTCCCAAGCCCCACCCCTTTGATGCTGGCAGCCCCTCACCTGCAAGGTCCGCTCCTGGTGAACACCCACGAAGTCCAGGGCTTCTGTCAGGAAGTTGTAGCGCAGAGTTTTGAGGAGCCGCTCCATCAAAGACATGGACAGGCGATAGACCCCTGGCCAAGAGGGGGCATCCAGGGACTTCCGAGAGGTGCTAGGTGTCTAAGACACAAACGACAGACAAAATCAGAACATGGTGCCAGGAACCCAGCTGACAGGTACAGCAGGGTCTCCCTGCAGCACCGCAGCTAAGGCAGCCTGGCTGCTTGGAGGAGAAAACCTCCTGGAATGAGTGTGGTCATGTCAGGCAACCAGTAGGACCAGAGAAGGTACCAGGCCAGGGGTGACAAGGAAAGAGCACTAGGAAGATATAAGGATATTGGGTTCCAGACTCAGGCCCGCCATTAACTAGCTGTGTGAGCTTTTCTTGCTGGAGGTCAGTGTGGGGTAGGGAGGATTCAGTACTGTTAGTGCAGTACATCAGCTACTAAAGAGAGCAACTTCTGGGCCACATGGGGGTGGGGGCGCACTTTTCCAGGCCCCCTGGCAAGCCACTGGCACTCACCTGTACCGTCCCATTGCTGCTGAGCTGGTACACACTCAGGAGGGGCAAACAAATGCTCTGGGTGATGCCTGCTCCAGCCACTGCTGTGGCTCCCTGGGCAGGAAACACAGGGAATGAGATGGAACTGGCCCTGCACTTGCCAGCCTGGGGCAGCTGGAGCTCTCAGGCCAAACCAGAGCTTCTTGGGAGAATCACAGGCAGCGCCAGAACCCGCCCAACACAAGCAAGGATATTCCCTCCAGCCCTGGGGCTTGTTGCCTACCTGCTGGGTGCGAGCCAGGGTGAGGAGCAGGTGCAATGCGGCCTCGGTGAAATGCAGGTTCTGCTTCATGCGAAGGCTAACCTCCAGGGTGGTGAAAAGGGTTGGTAGGATGGGCAGCCTGCGGGTCACCTGTAGCCATGAGTCACCATCCTCATCCACCTCACACAGTTCCTTAGCTAAGTGCAAGCCCAGGACACACACCTGCTGGGGCCCAGAGGCAAAGATTTAGGGAAACAGGGAAGAAAGCAACACAGGAGAGGGAATCTGACAGCCAGCCCTGCAACTGGCTACCAGAGACCTCCCTCAGTCACAGACATGCCAAGTGAACTGGACAGAACCAGAACTCAGGATTGCTCCAGCTGCTCTGCTCCCATGTTTACTCTGCAAGGACCAGCAACTCCATCCATGCTCAGAACTACCTTACCTCTTCCCTTCCCTGTCACCCAAATTGCCATCATGTTGTGTCAGAGCTACTTTCTGTCCCACATCTGCTCATTCCACCCAACTCTGCCACCGCATGGAATTAAAGTGTACTACTGCATTCACCTCTGTGGTGCTTCTTCCTCCTCCCTGGATCCCTAACTGATTCTTTATACCAGTGGCTTTCCAAGCATTTCTGACCATGACCCACAGTAATAACAGCACCCAGTATACACATAGTATTTTTATATTCTCATTGAATAGTACCTACCCTCACATCCTATAAAGCATGCTGATATTTTAACATTTTATTCTACTTCACTAAAAAATGCTAGTTGTGGAATGCTGGGATATTTCAGCAGGTTGAGCACTTGCCTTGCAACCATGAGGTCCGGGGAACAAATCCCAGCCTCGGACCGTGCAAACCCATGTTCTGGGCTAGGGCGCAACTGGTAACTGCCAGGACGGTGGCAAGGTTCTCGCCTCCCATGCGGGAAGCCCCTGGTTGAGCTTCCAGCCCATGCGGCCCCACATCCACCTGTGTGGAATAAAACCATGTCACAACTAATGATGTACAACTATGGAGACTGCTCCGGGCCCTCCCCGCTTTGCGCTCTTTCACCTTCTCTCAATGAGTCTTTTTTTTTTTTTTTTTTTAAGATTTACTTTATTGTTTTGAGAGAGAAGGTGAGAGAAAGGAGAACCTTCACCACCATTCTGGTGGTTATCAGTTGTATTGCCTTTCAGCAAGTGGGTTTGCACAGGCTGAGATTCAATCCCCGTACCTTGTAGTTGCAAGGCAAGTGCTCAACTTGTTGAGCTATCCCAGCACCCCGATAAATCGTTAAGAAAAAAAAAAATGCTGGCTATAACCAAATGAGCTCATTTTAAGACCCAGTAACAGGTCATGCATGACCCACAGTTTGAAAAAAATACTGTTCTATACTGTATCCAGAGTGGAGCTCTCAAATCTGGTCATTTCTCTCCCTTGTGTGAAAGACTTAAATTGCTGCCTACTTCACATAGGACCCAAATCAAAAACCCTGACAAGGCTTCCCGACCAGCTCTCTAGACTTCACTTTAACTTTGCTCACACAAGCCTGCTTTAGGTCACTGCTGAAAGGGCACTTTCTCACTGAGTCCTTACATTAGGTTAAAGCACCATGTTGTACGTTCTCCTTGTTATTTTTTGCCACAATAAAATTCCAATGCTTCTCTGAAAGTGAGTCTGATATTTTCTCTACGAGGCTGTGAAGTGTCTTGTTCACTAATCACCCTTAGGGCCTGGCACACAGAAGGCAGGCAACTCATGTTTGCTGAATGCATGTGGGAAGGACAGGGTGTGCCCTCACCCCATCACGCTGGTCCTTATGCCGGGGCCGTGAGCAGTCGTCAGTCTCCATACTGTCCTTGTCCTCTGTGGCACTGTCTGATACCAGACTATGGCGGGTCTGGTCAAAGAGTGCAATCACCTCTTCTTGGAGGGTTTCACAGACGTTCAGCACCAACTGAGAATACTGGGGGATGTCACTCACTGCAGAGCAGACAGAGGGAACACAGTTATACTCACCATGCCACTTCTTACTGCACACCAAGGTTTCCTTCCCAGGCAGACAGCTGGGAACCTAGTATGGTGCTAAGAGGGTGAGTATCTGACCCCTGGGAGGGGAGGAGAAACAAGTGGGAAGGAAAAGAGTTTTCCTAAAGGCCCGAGTTCCAAGGTAGAGAAATCAATCCCCATATGGGGAGTATTTGGCCTGGCCTGGCCTGAGGCAGGAAAACCACTATTCCCACACCTTTCTGCCCCTCACCTTTCATTTCCTTCATCTGCAGTACGGTGATGAAGGCTGAGAACACCTTGGCCTTGGTCTTCTCCATGAGTTGCTGGTCTGCCTGCAGTACTCCCTCCAAGATCTCTGTTAGGGGCCGAAGGAGCTCATCCACAGGACCTAACTCTCTAGAAATAATGAGTAGAGAGGGAAGGGAAAACATAGCTCATAGAAAGGCCACAATGTGCCACTGCTCCATCTCGGGATGCCAACTGGGCAGTCGGCCTAACAGCACCTTTGCTCTGCCAGTCTTATTCCATGAGAGAAAGCTAGCCCATTTCACACCCGTTTTCTCCCCTTCAGGAAGGCAAAGGGTCAGTAAAGAGGACTGAACAGGCCCCAGTGGGACAGCCCTGGCTGCAGGCGGCCTCTCCCAGTACAGCACTTACCTCCTCCACTGCCGCAAGAGGATGAGCAGCAGAGTGCACATCATGGAGCCGAGGCGGAGGCAGTTCCCTGAGGCTGGAACTAGGAGCTAAGGGAAGACAGCAAGCCATTAGCAGGCAGGTGTCCTGTGAGCTGGCATAGCACAAGATTCTAGCTCTATCCACAGACCACCTTTCAGCCCCATGTCTTTCTTTCCTAGCAGTGAGCCGACAGAGGTGGGGCATGGGAGAGAAGCCAGGGGCTGGTACAGCAGCAGCAGATCTCTGCCTCCTCACTGTAGCCTCAGGTGTTCCAAGTCAACAGAGTCCCATGACTTGATCACTTGTGTGATTGCTATTTGACCTCGAAACCTTCTCCTAAGGAGGAACATGAAATCTCCCAGACACACTTACTAATGCTTTAGTTCCATCAAGCACATCAAGAAAGAGCTGGCGACGCACTGCAGAGTCAGTCAGATGCATTATTTCTGCCTGCAAGGGAACAGAAGAAAAGGTCAGTTGGGAAAATTTCCCAGACTTTAGAAGCCAAGAGATGTGAGGTCCTCTGTCAGGCAATTAGTCATTGTCTCCCTAATTAAAAAGGGGCTTGAGGGCCCTGCTGTTTCTTAGATATGGTCAAAATCAAGCCCAGGTTCATCTCCTCCTTCTGACAATGTCCTTCCTTTGCTCAGACCCTTCTAAAGCTTCCCAGTGCACTGACAATACAAACCCTTCAACAAGGCCTGGGCGGCGACACAGGACCTGCTCCAGCCGATTCTGGCATGACGCCACTTACGCTCACTCCACTGCAGCCCTACTGGCCTCCTTCCTCCTCCCTGAACACATCAGGCTCTTTCCTACTTCTGGACCCTTGTTCTCGTGTTCCAACGGCCTAGACTACTCTCTTCCACAGGCGTCACACCTGGAAGAGTCCTTCACACATTCAGGTCTCGGTTTGGACATCACCTCCTCAGAGAGGGACTCCCTACTTCTATCCTACTTTAGCAGTTGCTACCCTAGCACTCTGATTATTTCCTTCATAGTGAATTAACACTATCTGAAACTATACTTTTTGGTGAATTTGTTGACAATTTGCCTTCCTCTCAGGACACTCTCCATGACTTCAAGACCTTATTTGCCTTTTTCACTGCTATAGCCCTGGTGCCTGGCACATGGTAAGCATTCCATCAATATCCATTAAATGATTGAATGAATGAATGATCAATATTCTGGATTCCTAGTGGTAGAAGAGGATGGTGAGATTTTCAAGAACAATTCAAAACCTAGTGCCTCGCTAGGACCTAAAAGGCAGGTAGCATACAGGTTATTCCTGGGGGAAAGCAATCATTCCCCAAAAATAGCTGAGTCTTTGGTATGTCCACATTTTGAGGGCTCCACAAGGGCTGTGCCACAGCAAAGCCCTACGGCCACGGGCAGTAGGGCACTAGGAAACAAGTCAAAGAAGATGTAAGAGCCTGCTTGGAACAAGGGGCATCTATCAAACTGAAGTTATGAGTGACACCAAGACATTAATCTGAATTCCCCAGGGAAGAACAGTTCAACACTAAGTCCTTACTACACAGCATTATGGTGCCAAGCCAAAAAAAAAAGAAAAAAGAAAAAAAAGCCAAGACAAAATGCAAACTCTTCTCAAACGTTCACTCCCTCTATGAAAACCAAATCTCAATAGATACATATTGTAGAGATAATGAACTATATTCTTTTTCAAAGATCAGGAAATATAGTTTCTAGAATCAGTGAAAACAAACTGCTCTTTGGAGAGGGTGCTATAGCAGCTGTTACAACTACCTGCTGACTAGTCAACAAATATTCACACAGCATCCACAGGGCATACAACACAAGAGCAGTCATACATGTGCATGAGAGGTAGATGGAGGAAGCCCCTAAAGACCCTTCCAAGCCTGCAAACGTAGCTACAGGAGGCTTTTATGAATGTCTAAAGAGATTTCAAATTATCTCCCTACTTTCCTTAAGGATCTCTTGTTGGACCCA
The DNA here is from genome assembly GCA_004027555.1 of Craseonycteris thonglongyai. Lineage (NCBI taxonomy): Eukaryota > Metazoa > Chordata > Mammalia > Chiroptera > Craseonycteridae > Craseonycteris > Craseonycteris thonglongyai. Next base: position 1,977 of record PVKE010000058.1, on the reverse strand, counting down.
ACACCCTCAAATACCACATATTAGCCCCAGTCTTTTAACACAGAATCTATTACATTTTAGCTCTCAGAAAAAAACCCTGACTCATTCTTCATCCCAAGGGGTTGTATCTGCTAGCACATTGGTGCTAGGAAACCAAAGTGAAAACTCATCCCAAGAGGTTCTTACGTGGCTGGAGGCAATGATGAGAAGCATCCTCCAGGCGGAGACCAGCATCTGATATTCTAAAATGGAGGTGCAGCTGCTGCCCTCTGTGTCAGCCATGTGAATCGCCAAGGACTTGACATACCCTGACCAGTAGGCAAAGCGTTTCTCACTGGAAAATTTCTTAAGTGTATCTTTTAATGACTGGTCTACTGAACCCCTAGGGTGTCAAGAAAAAACAAAAACCTACCGTTAGGTTGAAAGCAGATGAAAATGTGATGGGAACAGACCCTTGTTGAGGCAGAGAAAGCAACCTCACATGGGCTTAAAGGCAGATGGCTCCGGATCCCTCCAATGTGTGGGACTCATACTTCTTGCTCAACACAATGGGTTAGGCTGAGGCCTTTTCCAGGATTCCTCCTCCATAAAATCCCGAGCACATGGAGTTTGCTTCACAATAACTCTTTCTGACAATCATAAATGCCATCAATGGAATGGGCTGGGACACAGCTCAGTGGCCCTCCATAAATGGCCCCAAACCAGCTCTCTCCTTTGCCTTGGCTCGTATAGCTATGCACCCAGTGGTAGGGCACTATGATCCCTCCCTCCTTCAAACCTTTAATTAAAATCTCAAAAGGACTCACTTAACTACATAGTATATCTCCAAACAAATTATCTTCATGATTAGGGCACAGGTTTCCAGGATGCTGAGCTGTGGAAGGGGAGAGCAAAACAGACACCAATCATGAGAACCTCTTCCCTAGTGTCCCCCCACAAAGGCACCTGATGCTTGGAAAGTAGAGAGCACATTCCCTATCAAATGTGAGTGGGCATCTGACTCAATCAGGTTCACAGTATCTCTGAGTGTGTGGAGAAGACCATGGAACCATCAACACAGATCATGACATGCCACTTTCCTTCCTAAAGCAAGGCAACACAGGGACAGGAAGCAAACACTTCTCTGAGAAAGAAGTTTCTAGTGAAGAAAACATTCTGGTTGTTTAATGAGGGGAGGTACCACTTTCTACAGCTCAGTTTAATAGCCCAGCCTTTCCTACAAGACTTTCATTTGCTATCCCCTTCCACCATGGCTTACCTCAGATGTTTCTGAGGGAGGAGAAAGGGTTCCAAACAGTGGACCGGTTAAAGTTTCCCAAAACTTGGGCCTAAAAAGAAAATACATGTAAATCACACTTTCTATAACATAGTCCTCTCTCCCTTTCCACCTCTAGTTGATGATTACTTCTCCATATTTTACTGGTCTCAATCCTCACATGTGTTTCAAAGGTCACTTGTTCCTACAGAAATGTAAAGGGTTCCACCACAAATTCCTCTTAAGAAGCACAATTGGGTATTTGGCAGAGTTGACCAATAAAACCTCTCATGATTCACTCCACTGTATATTTCCAACAGCCCCACAAAGAGAGTGAGGAGGGAAATAGGATGCAAACTCTCATGTTTAGCCTTTTTGAAGTTCCTTGCTTTTGTGCAAATAGGGTCCAAGACAATAGGTTGTTTCATTCAGTTCATTGATTTGACACTCATCTGAACCTACTGTTTCTCAAAACAATGTGTTTGTGGGTTGGCAGAAGGCAAGAACATAAAAGTGAGAACTCTGAGTACACGTCTTTACCTTAAAGATGACACCTGCTGGTGGCATCATTAAAAAGAGAATAGCTGGGGAAGCCGGGATGGCTCAGTGGGTTAAGCGCTCACTTTGCAGCCCCAGGGACCCAGGATCGAATCCTGGCCCCAGCCCATGCAGACCCATATGCTGAACTGGGCAGTGCCCCAGTTCGGTTCTCACCGGGGTGAGACCCCGGCCCAGTTCCTGCC
>PVKE010000057.1:0-238877 GCA_004027555.1 Craseonycteris thonglongyai | reverse complement strand
CTTTAGTGCATATTTATTTCTATTTTACTCTTGACAGATAGAGAGAGAGACAGAGACAGAGACAGCTAGAGAACCGAACTGTGGGAACTCCCCAGTTCAGCATGTGGGTCCTGCCTGGGCCAGAGCCGGGATTCGATCCTCGGTCCTCGTGGCCTCAAAGCGAGCGCTCAACCCGCTGAGCCGTCCCGGCTTTTCCCTGATTGTTTTTTAAACAATTCAGTATTAATGAGCACAGCTTTCTGAGGAGGGTCTTAATATGTCTAGAAGAGGTCTAAGGTTTTTGTTAATCCCTCATTTTACACATGGAGAAGGGAGGGTACTTGCTCAAAAGTCACAACACATTTAGTAGCAGAATCAACCTGGCTGGATCCTATACACAATCCAGGACTTTGTTTCTGTTCCATAACACAGGATACTCACTATTTAAAAGACTGGATGAGCAATTCTTGCTAGTAAAGAGTAGCAAAACTTAGTATTTAATAAATTATAGGAAAACAGGCATGGGGGAGGCTTTTTCTTTTTCAGAAGTATGGGCCATTAAAATCTACCTAAGTGCTTGGAAGACAGAGTGAAAGTAATAATCAGTGAGGTGGGGCTGTCAGGTAGGACTTAACAGAGAACACAGTTTTTGCATCAGGGCTCATAGAGTATTTTCCTGTTGTCTTGTATAGTGGACCTGGCTTGTGGAATGTTAGCCCCAAATGATATATACATGCTATTTCCATAGCAATAATTGAAGTGTATTCATAACCATTTTACAGGAAATTGGCTCAGAGTAGCCAAGTACCGGTAACTTGCCCAAGACGAATCTTCAGAATGATGAAACCACAGTTCAGCTCCAGATCAATTTGATTCCAAAGCCAGTGTGTTTCCCACAATATAGGCTTCCCCCCAAAGTGTGAATGAACATTCTCAGAAGGGTGGAACTCAGGTTGGAGCTGCACATTAGGAGGGGCTCTGAAAACAGGAACCAGAGATGGAAGCTGGCTGCGTCTGCCCTGTTTTTCTTGCCTAGAGTCAGTAGGTGTATAGATGTCTGTAGTTTAGGTTCCTTAAGTAGGTGGAGAGGGTTCCTACATCTTAGAGGGAGAGGTTGCTCAGGGTTTTCGGGGAAGATATGGAGCAAAGTTACTCAGGTGGCCTTTGATGGGACTGGTCTTAATACCAGTTTGAGTTGGTTAAGGCCAAATTATCAGTCCTGGCACAAGCAATGATAGATGGATGACTTCATCTGCTAAAAAAAGACAGTGTTAAGGAAGGGCCTTTAGAGGTTATTAGACCAATCCTCACTTTTGGTTGGCGAGTGTGCAGAAGTTTTACTGAGATGTAAATCACTTGCCATAGAATTCACTTACTGAAAGTGCCATTTAGTTGTTTTTATATATTCACTGAGTTGTGCAATTATGAGCATGATATTAGAACATTTTTGTTTTACCTCAGAAGGAAACCCGATACTCGAGCTGTCATCTCTAAACCCTCATTCCCTGCTCCCAATCCCTCCATTTCTAAACAACCACTAATCTTTCTGTTTCTATAGATTTGCGTATTCTGGATATTTCATATAATGTGTGGTCTTTTGTGTTTGGCTTCTTTCACTTAACATACTGTTTTCAAGGTTCATTCATACTCCTTTTTATGAACATGCCACATTTTATCTAATTTATTTATCATTTGATGGACTCTTGAGTTATGTCCACCTTTGGTTTTTATGTGTAGTACACGTTTTGTGTGGCCTTTCAATTTCTGCCAGAGAAATTGAGTGGGGTGATTTGTACAATTCCCAGTGCTGTGACTGGTGTATCTTGGGCCTGCAGGAAGCTGTTGTACAATCTACTTGACCAGGATGTTAACTAACTGAGGAGCTGGGAACCTGTAGAGATTTATGGAAGAGTTGAGATTATCTGACCTTGAGTGCAACCCTGGTCAAGTGATATTACTCTAAGTCTTGGTTTTCCTATTTGAAAAATGGAATGAATACCTTATCTTGCGGTGTTATGAAGACTAACAATAATGTAGGTAAAGCACCCAGCTTAATCCCTGACTGTCTAAGTGGTGCCATTATATAGGAAGATCCTGGAGGGGTGGAAGAAAATGGCCTTGGAATGGACCTGTAATGCTCCAGAGGAACCACTAGGTGGCAGAGAAACAGCAAGAAAAGTCTGGTTGGTTGTGCATCTGTGACTTAGCAAAGTTTCTTGAGTTTCTGCCTTTCTTACTGTGCCTGGGAAGAGAGTACAAACTTTCAAATTGCTGGGAAAAGGGCCTACTGCCCACAGTGTCTTTTCACCCATTCCTGCAGACCCTCCAGACCCAATGACATTACTTCCTATTTCTCAAATAACTGAATATCTTTCATTTAATTTTCAGCCAAGCATCAGTCTTCGTTCTTCCTAACTTTTTTTGAATTGGATCATGAACCAAGCCTTGGTGCAGAATCTGTCTTTGGGGAGCTTGCAGACTAAGACATTCTCTGTTATTGACAGATACTTTCTGTTCTGTAAGGAGCAGCATGAAATTTGGGTTGCCAGGGAAGATAGAAATGCTCATGTGGGGGTGGGAGTTGGAGGAAATTGGTTATTTCAGGGCTGTAGAGAAGGTTTGAGTTGGTTGGATTGTGTGCAAGCAGAGAAATCCTGTTAAAAGTTATACACAGGGACTGTTCAATCAGATTACCTCCACATTCCCTTACAGTTAGTTCTGAGCCAGAATGGGTAAATAAGGGGAATCTTTAGCTTTTCCCTGGGTCATTGAGAAAAATTTCCTACTGGTTGGTTTCCTCCGGTCCCCTTTTGCTCCCAAGGAGGGAAGTTGTATGTTTAATATCATTGAGGCTCCCTAATTTGCCAAGGCCATGAGTAGAGGATGGAAAAAAACAGGAGTTAGGGGCAGATTGATGGGCTCCTGGGGCTGGAAGCCTTGAAAAATCATGTAGTTCATATCCTTGCCTGTGGGCAGATGAATGTCTGAATTAGGAGAAAGCTAAACCTCTAGTCCTAAGGCCTATAGCCAGGCTGAGAGGGCCTTGGGCAGGCCTGAGGCTTAAACAGACCCTGGCCCTTGCTCAGTAGGCTTGGCCTTCAGTTCATTTGTAGCCACTTGGTTCTGGTTTCACACTGTCTGATATTCTTAAGTCTCTTGATCTTTTCTTAACCTGTATGTAAGCCTCTCCTGTATCCAGCATGATGTTGAGCACATAGTGAGTTCAGATGTTTGAACAGAAGAAAATCAGAAGAGGGGTGGGGTCAAGAATGCCAAAGAGGGGAAGCCGGGATGCACTCACTTTGCAGTGCCAGGGACCGGGGATCAAATCCCAGCCCCGGCCCGTGCGGAACCATATGCTGAACTGGGAGCTCCCCCAGTTCAGTTCTCTCTCTGTTTCTGTATCTCTCTCTCTCTCTCTCTCTCTCTCTCAAAAAAAGATAAAAATAAAAAAAAAGTAAATAAAAGAATGCCAAAGAAACTTAACAGGGAAAAACCATGCATAGGACTTAATACCATCAATTTACATTGTTGCTGATAAAATGCTTTCATGTTCATCCACAGGACAGTCTGTGGGGCAAGTAGAACAGGTGATTATTTTACAAGTGAGGCAACTGGCTTAGAGTTGAGCTTCAGTAAGGTTGTGCTTATTGAACCAGAGTCTTTTGGTTCTGAGTCCAGTGCTGCTGCTACTTGAGCACCCCTGTACTTGAGCACCTTACTTCTAGGTGGACAATGCCCTTTTCCCACCCAGTGGGATTTGTGGTTAGGAATGCTAACACTGGCATTCCATTAATTCACAAAGTGGGTAAGATGCATCCTCAGCTCCTCTTGTGTCCATTTTTGCTCCTTGAAGCCACACACCTTGAGACAGGTTGTTGCTAACTCTTGGTTTGATTGAGGTGGGAACAACTTGTGGGGGACCAGGCTGGCAACCGCTGCTTTGGCTTCCAGATTAAGGAGCTTGCTTGGGTTTTGCTTTCCTGGTATGAACTTTTCCCTTTAGCTATTAAAGGGTAAACTACCCACTTTTGGGGTTGAGAAACTGAATATTAGGGAAGAAGCAGCATTAAAGGACGGGAGTTAAAGAGTTGCAGGCTTTGGAGTAGACCAAATCTAGGTTTCAAACCATCTATGCCATCGAATAGCTGTGACTTTGGACAAGTCCACTAACCTCTCTCAGCTTCGGTTTCATCCCTACAATTGAATAGTTCCTATGTTGTAGGGCTGGTAAGAATTGGAGATGTGTGCCGAGAAAAGGACATGCATGGTTGCCTAGTGAGTGTTCCACCTTCTGGTTACTTGCAGTCTCCTGTGTGCTGCCACGGATGGACCTTTCATTGCCTTCTGCTCTGGTGAGCCCAGGGCAGGAATCCGGGCCTGGCTCTTGGGAAGCTCACCCAGGGACGATAGAATCTGATGCATTTGTACTTTCCCAGGAGAAGGGGGAGGATGTCTTTAAACAGGCTGGCTGCTGGGCCCTGGGACAAAGGGGAGACAAGCCCCAGGGCTGAGACAATCATGTCTTTATTATCTCAGATGTCTTAGGCCTGTCCCCCTCCTGGAGATATATGGCCGGGAAGGCTAGCTCCATGGCCTCGGCATGATTCCAGGTCCTAGGAATGTCTGGCTGTTTTATAGCAAACAGAATCACGCACAACAGCCCAGCATCCAGGCATCTCCACCCCAGCAAGCTCTTTCTCTCCGCCAACTTGTAAAACAGTGGGACCTACAGCAGTGTGACACGGGCCCTGTGCCTCTTGGGGTCTCAGCAGCCTGGCATGGAGCAGCAATCCTAGGCAATGCTGAACCCATCCAAGGCTCTGATCACAGGGCCAGCAACGTAGGCCAGGACATACCCAGGGACCATCTTTCAGATCAGGCCCAGCCTGGCTCAGTTCTCACTTGTAAGCCATGGGCTCTCCTGATTCTAAGCCTGTTTCTCTCCCGTTTGACCCCTTGGGAGCAGCTGCAGGGAGCCACTAAGAAGGCTTGTTTATAGATGCACTTGGCACAGGACGGGGAGACCAGCAGCGATGCGTCCTTGAGTTCCAACTTCCAGCTGCTCCCAGGTGCTGGGGAGCCTTCCACTCTGGGTCTTGAAGAAACGAGTCCACACTGTTGTCTTTGGCTGAGGTTTTGGGAACTTGGAGATGAGGAGACCAGGAGACAGTGGGTCAGATGGCTGTCCAGGGCATCATTTATAACAAAGCCATGTGAGCTGTCCCTCCAGGGGGCCTTGCACAGGAATGAGTGGTTATGGACCCACACTCAGGCTTTTCTCTGGGACCTTGAGAGGGGAGTGGCGTCCTGCAATCCAGGTACAGTATTAGATGGAGATGGTTTAATCTACTCCCCCGATTCCTTTAGTCCTAGAGCTGTAGTGTGTTAGAGCTTTAAGTGAATTGAGGCCACTCCTGTGCCGCCCTGCATCAGGCTGGCAGTCTACCTTGTGCCCATCTAGTGCTCAGCACTGCCGTGCATTTTTCTTGAGTGCATGCCTCGGCTCATTTGACATTTATTCAATGCTTTCTGCTCCCCCACCCCCCACCCCAATAGAAGGTTCAGATCCCATCCTGAAAGAGCTCTCAGTCTGATGGAGAGGATGTGTACAGGTAAGCAATAGCGTGTGTGGCACACTGTGGCATGGGTCAGGGGAAGCACAGATCTGTAAAAGGGTCACCCACCCACCTTTCTGTAAAGCATGCCCTCCGTCCAGCTGAAGTCTGGGGAGCCCACCCTGAAACATCTGGCTCAGTGAGTCTCAGGTTCAGAGGTGAGGGGTGGCTGCAGACACATTCTCTAATGTTAGTAGTAGTAATAATAGCTAATGGGTGAGCACGAGCTGTATGACAGGCAACATGCTAAGTGCTTTATGTGAAGTTTCACGACAGGTCAATTTATAACTGAGGAGACAGGTTAAATGACTTAACCGAGATACATAGCTAGGACATGGAACCGGGGATATTTGACTCCATTTAACTACTAGACTCCCCTTGTGGGGAAGTAGTAGAAGTCAGTGGACAAATGGTGTATGTAATTTGAAGTGCTTATTTTACTCACAAGATTTATTTTGAAATGTTAGAACTAACAAAGCAAGGGTTTTGTCTCAAAGGCAGGAGGCATAGGTTAAAGGTTGAGAACCTCTTTTTTGTTAATGGGCTGATGCCTGTGCTGGGTGAGCTGGACAGACCCCTGACCCTTGAGGACAAGTGGGAGGGAAGTAACCTACCTGTCTTTCCTGTCACCATGCTGGGGTCCTCATTAAGCTGAAGCGTGCTGTGGTTGGAAAGGGGCACCTTAACAGTTGGGGGCCAGGAATCATGCCATACTGAGCATACCCTGGGAATTGAGAGGATTGGGGTAGTGTGTTTGGGGTACCATCACTAAACATATGACACTGGTAGCTGGCCAGGTGGGGAGGGGAGAATGCATATTCTAGGTCAGAAATGAAGGGAATGGGATAGGCAGCTCTTCACTGGACACCTACCTACATTGTGATTCAGTTCCCACAGTAGCCTTTGAGGTGGTATGCTGAGACTCACAGGGGTTAACTTATCTGAGGTCACCCAGCTAGTGAGGCCTAGAAGAGGTTCTATCCCAGATCTGTGTGACTTCAGCTCCTGCTTTTCCCATCAAATCCTGCCAGTTCTTTTGAGGAATGAGTCAAAGTCCCCTCTCTTCATCCCCTTCTGGTTTGAATGATTGAGCTGCCCCCTCTCTTAGCCTCCGTCTTTCCTGGCTGAAGCAGCCTGAATTCATAGCTGTAGCCCTGTGTGCTCTTGGTCACTTCTCTGGATTCACTCTAGCTCCTTGATGAATCAGGGGCAGCAACTCGCCTTGTTCTGATTTTGATAACCATCAGCTATTCCTGAAGCTTCCCAGGTGGCTCCAGCCGCTGTCCAAGAAGGGGAGGAAGAGGAAGCCCAGGATGCAGGAGGCGCTGGAAGACTCCCCGGAGAAGAGAGACCCAGCAAATGCTAGTGTCATCTAAACCTGATGGGACCAGAAGCCTGTAGTGCCATCCTCCTGCCCCTGCACACACGTCCCCTCACTCTTAAAGGAAGAGCCAGGGTGCTGGCTGATGACGACCACAACGTCCCTTACAGCCCTTCCCAGTCCACAACGCACTTCACCATTTAGAGTAACACTTTGGCCCTCCAAGAGCCGTAATGCTGCGGGGGAGGCTGTAAAGAATAGAGGCTTTTGAATTAGAACTGAGTCTGGTCCTGACTCTGCCAGTATTTTTCTCTTATGGATGAGATTTAAATTCAGATTCCACAGGCTGTCAACAATGGAGCTAGGATGTGACCCCAGGTCTGCGGATGTCTAGAAGGAGGTAAGGGAGAAGGGCATCTACAGGGCTCTGGTTAGGTGCAGGTTAAAGCCCTGCTCAGGAATCTACTTGTTTCTGTGTACTTATGGTCTGTTTGTTTTCCTTCAGTTTCCTAGTAAAGGAGCTTTTTTGAAAAACACCTCTCTTTTTGGCTGAACTGAAGGGGGAAAGGACTCATCTACTCTTCTATACCTTGGTCTAGGCTGGATATTCTAGAGCCAGGTGTGGGAGCAGTCCAAAGAGAGTTCAGACTGGACTGTCAACCCCTTCCTTCTGTGGGCAGGAACCTGACAGCTTACCTGGCAGGCTTAGAACTACTGGACCTAAATAGGCTGCCGCACCAGCCAGCGCAGGGGGAGATGGGCAGGGCTGCTGTTTCCAGTTGTGGCTTTGTCAGCCCTAGCAGTGTGACTCCAGCCTTCATGCTCTGCCCTAGGGACAGCTGTCTGCAGAGTAATGTGTGGGTCCCCAGCAGAGCAACAGAGCTGAGCTTAGCCCAGGCAGAGACAGATATTACTGCTTTGTGTGGAGGTGGTGAGCCTGAGGGCTCTGAGGCCCTTTGGCCCAGGAAACTTCAAAGGTAAGCGTAGGCCAGCAATGGAGTGAGGGGAAATGGAGAGGTATGTGCGACTGGAGGAGAGGCTGGGTGACATACACTTGCCACCGTGGGCAAGTCTCTTCTCTGCTGTGAGCCTTGGTCTCCTTATCTATAAACGGGATAAATTATACATCTGTCAGCTATTTTATCCAACAGAAAATACTTGCGGTCTGCTATTTGCTTGTGACCATGACAGGATACTGCTGGTAGGTGTCGTTAGTGTGGGCCTGACCCCACAGTTGATAGGTGCTCAATCAATGGTAGTGGTGTTGCATATTGACGATCACTTTTTTTTTTTTAAAGATTTATTTTATTGTTTTTGACAGAGAAAGAGAGAGAGAGATACATACAGAGAGAGATACAGATACAGAGAGAGAACTGAACTGGTGGAACTCCCCAGTTCAGCATATGGGTCCGCATGGGCTGGGGCCAGGATTCGATCCCCGGTCCCCGGCGCTGCAAAGTGAGCACTCAACCCACTGAGCCATCCCGGCTTCCCCAGATCACTGTTTCTTAAAGGGCCTGACCTACTCAGGGAGGCCATCGCACTTCCCCAAGCAGAAGCTTCTAAGAAGGCTGTTCCTGATGATGCTCCTTAGTTGAGGGCTGATGAAGGTGGAATGGGGATGGAATCAGACATGGGGGTGCAGAAGTAGAGCCTGGTCTAGAGCCTCGGTTTCCCCAGTGGTTGCTGGTTGTCCGGGGAACCACTTCCTGGCCCAAGCCCCATCTGTACCAAAGTCTGTTCTGCTTTCCCTGGTGCTGTCTCTCCCATTTATCAATCTCTGGGCCTCAGTTTTATTCTCCTGGGGTCCTACCATAGCCTTTCCAAGTCTGGGGCAGGTGGTTGCTGATGGTATTAGAGTCTGGTCGTGCCCCAAGGTCATACATGGTCTGTTCCCTTGCTAGACTGTGAGCCCCTTGAGGGCAGGGTTCAGGTCTGAATTACCTCTGGGCTGCCATGTGTATCATGGAGCCTGTAATCCTTGGGTCCTGACCAGAGGGCCCAGCTCCTCCTGGCCTCATTTGTTGGCCTGGCCAAAGCAGCACAAGCCTGAGTTGGCCCTTCTCCCTCACAGGTGGCATAGGTGGGGGTGGGGGTCAGTGCTGAATCAGAGTATGTGGCTCCTGTGTCCAGCTTCCTCTTCCTGGCTGGCCTAAGGCTTGGGAACAGTGGCTGCCTTTCTGGGGCAGCCAGGGCGCCTGGCCAGAGTATGCTCTGTCGGGCATGGTCAGCTCTTCAGCAAGCCTCAGTCCTCCTCTTAACCTAGAGAAGGCCCCGGGTTATTGGTGTTGTTCTTGGCGGACCACCGGGCCCCTCAGCAAACAGGGAGGCGAGTGTGCACCCGGCCTGGGCCTGTTTGTGTTGGCCTGGCCAGGCGGGGGATTAGCTCAGCTGGGCTGCTAATTGCCTCCGAAGTGCCGGCCGGGATGCTGACAAGGGCTGGGCCTCTAGGCCCCTCCTTCCCAGCAGGCACTATGCCAGGCTAGAGGGCCTGGCCCAGAAGGGCCCCTTCTCTCCCCTGTCAGCGCCTGCTTGGCCTAGACCCTTGAGATGCGGGCAGGGGGTCACTAGGGCTGGCGGCTCAGGAAGGAGTGGGGGGAGATGCCTATGAAGTCATTGCCTGGGCCAGGCCAGGCCACACTCCACCCCCTCCCCCACATCCCTTAGACATCCCCTCACACCCCCTTCTGGAGTCAGACGCCTTCTCCTGAAGCTCAGCACTTTCTCCTCTTACTAGGAAGCTGCTGGGCTCCTCTGCCCAGATGCCCTCAGTTCCTCAGCACTGTACTCTCTCCTTGTGCCTTTTTCTCTCTGGTCCTGTGTCTGTCCTTGCACCCTCTGCTGCTTCCTCACTCTTGTTTCTCAGTTTGTCTTAGCTCCTCTCAGTTGGCCAGATCCTATACTTCATTTTACACCCTTCCTGTATTCTCTGGCCATTCTTTGGCCCAAGGTCCACCTTAAACCTTGCCCCTGGTCTCCTCAGACTTCCATTGGACCACCGGCAGTCAAGAAGGGGCTGAGAAGGAGGTCTACTTGATCATACGTTTTCACAACCTGTGCCTGGAGACCTCAGGCCTGAGCTCTGAGGGCTGTTGTCAGTGAGGGATCTGGACACAGCCTCTCTGTGAGTCTGAGCTGACCCACCCAGCCTGGGAGTCCTGAAAGCCTTCCATCCTCATAGGCATAGCCGCCGGGCCCTGTATGTTTCCTATAGCCCAGATGCTCCCACCTCCACTTCTGGCTGTGCCCTTCTTGGCTCCTGCTCCCATCCTAGCCTCTGCTGCTCGCCCCACAGGGACATTGTTTCAGCTGCTGCTGCTGGTCTTTAGGGACAGCTTTACCATTGCTTTGCTTGCTGCTGCCTGGGCATTTTGACCCCTGGGACTCACTGTCTCTGTCTCCTGCCTGGGGATTTCTGCACTGAGACATCTGAGGCCAAAGGAGGACCACAGCCTTGGGGTACCTGCCGTCAGCCCCTAACCTATCCCAGACTGTCTCTGCTTTCCGCCCTGTTCTATCCCCCTTTCTGGCCCCATCAATCAATCTTAGAACTACTTTAACTGCCTCTTACACTCCTTAGAAGGGAGTATATTATAATATTTATAATAGCTGCCATTTGTTGAGCTTTATATGTGTTATTTTATTTAACATCCCCAAGAAATAGGTTCTGTTATTATTTAGCCATATATGAAGTTGGGGTGAGGGGAACCCCATCATATTATGAATGAAGAAAATGAGTCTCAGAAAGGGACAGTGAGTTGTCCAAAGTTCCATACAGTGAAGGGATTCCAATCCAGGTATTTCAGATTGCAAAACCTTGGTCCTTTTCACAGTTCAAGAAAATGGTTGGGAATGGACACGTTCACCTCTTCGTTCCACCATCTTGGACTCTATTACCAGTTCCCTTCTCTCTGCCTCTGCCTTAACCCTGATTTGAGAATGAGGTGACCTTTTCTATCCACCTATAGACTAGATCCCACCCCCTCCCTCAGCCTATTATTCCTCTCCCCAATTCCTCACTGATGTGTGTATACGCCTGCTCTTCTGAAAGCACTTTGTATCAACCCTTTTATACCCTGCTAAACTTTGGAAAGCCTAGCACATAGCAACCTGTTTCCAGGCTGCTGAGGATTTGCTGCAGTGGGGTGGAGGGTGGGGAGACAGGACACGGTCCCCTTGTTAAGTATGAGGACTTTATTTCAATAGCCTGAGGTTCCCGAGAAGCCACTTTGGGTCTCCCTGTCAGATGTGACTTGAGTTATAGGGAGTTTTCTTCCATCCAGCCATCTTATTTGGAGTGGGCTTCAATACTGGAGTTTACTTCTAGCCATAGGCCTTGGATATCTGTGTCCTTGGGCACTAAGTTCTTTTCCATTTGTCTCCTACCTCCTCAGCAGAGCCTTCTCTGTCATTGTATTTGTCTCTCCTCTTCAATACTCAAGAAGGGTTCTGAGGCCTTGGCTCAGGCCAAGGTTCAAATAGCTGATCATGGCTCAGTGAAATATAGATATGGCCTCTGTGTGTTACAGGTGAATTACAGACAGTATGCAGGTGGGTCCTTTCCTAGTGGCCAATCAGACCAGTCGTTCAGAAGGAAAGGGGGCAAAGGTCCCCATATTTAGAATTTGCGACTATTTCTCTGCTCTTCTCAGATGCTTCTCCAAGTCTTTCTTCTCCCTCTTCTACAAAGCAGTCACTGCCACAATTGCAAGATAAAGAAATAATCATTTTATTGTGCATCAGACTATTTCATGGGGATGTCACAATGGCAAAGGAGCCTAGTATAAAAATCGGAGAATGGGGCGGGGTAGCAGAGGGGGCAGCAGCATCCAGAGCTGGGGCTTATCCAGCCCAAGGCCTTGGAGGACATCACCTTTGCCTGTGGCGAAACTAATGGAGAAAGTTTTGGGCAGGACTTAGACCCTCTGGCCAGCTCCCAGAGTGGCTGGGCTATGTTTGCCCTGGGCTGGTTCTTTCTCTTTGTTTGGGACAGTTTGGAGGAGGGCATGTTCGAGGAATCTCCATTTTCCTGTGGCTGTGGATCCCTTTGTCTTTGGGGTGCTGGTGGTGGTGGTGGTGGTAAGGCGGGGCAGAGGTTACTAGGATTTAGTCTGCTTCACCGAGGTTATGCCCTTTAGAACCCCAGGAGGATCAGTTTTGAGGAGCCCCTTGGCAGGCAGAGAAGTGGAGACTATGAATAACCACAGGCCCTCTTCTCATCAAGAGCAGTGGCCGGAACACCAGCCGGGGCCTACGATTCCCTTGGCTCTGGGACATGACTTGAGGGTGAGGGGGAGGCTCAGCCCTGTCTCTGGAGGGAGAGGGTCTCCACTGCTCCCTTTGTTTGGGTCTGGCCACTGCCAATGAGGGATTAGTGCTTTCCCTGGCACAGAGCTGACAGCTGAACAGCCCGCCAGAGGAGCAGTGAGCCCAGCTGGGCAGCTGTGGGCATCTTAGTCGGCTCAGCTTTCATCCACATCAGAGCCTTCCTGCCCCAAGATTATCCCCGCATTTGAATGTGGCTCCAGCATCTCACTTGGTTTTGGCTTTCTTGGATGGACATTGAGCAGAGAGCGTGGCTGAAGGCCAAGGGTGTAGACCTCTTCATGAGGGAGCCAGCACCAGGAGGCACAAACCACGGGGCCTGGAGGAGAGCTTCTATAGGCTGGAGCCTGTATTCTGAATCTGGGACTTAAATTCAGATGCTGAGCCCTGGAGCCAAGAGCTTGGGGTCTGAGAACCTCTGATGGGGGTCTCAGAGCTCAAGACCCCAAACCAGGAATCTAGAGCCCCACTGTGGGGGCAGCCTGGAGACTGGGCTGACAGTTCCTCTGGTGGTTGGGAGCCCACCCTAGAAGCAGTTGGGTCAGGCCATGTGCTTGTCCTGCTCAGAAATTTAGGCTGGACTCCTGATGGTTTGGCTGGTAGCGGGATCAGGTCTGGGATGCTGGTGCTGACTCCAGTACCCATGGTACCTGTGGGCACGGGGGCCCAGCTGTGAGACCTCCCTTTGTCAGCCTTGCAGCTGTCCACCTTGTCCCTCAGAGCCTGCTCTGCCTGCAGGAGCCATGTGGGCTCTAGCTCAGCCTGCTGTCTGTGCCTCCTGCTGCCTTTTGGCCCCTCTTCCTCTAGCCAGAGCCCCCCTTCCCAAGGCTCTGACCAAGCAGACCTGCAGTTTCTGGGCTCCAGGAGGAGCCTTGGCTGGAGGGCCCTTGTGGCTGCGCCTCTGTATTTGTCTTGCTGTGGGACCTGGCAGGGCATGGCCCTCTCTGCCGTAAAATGGGCACAGGCATCCTTGCCTTGTCCATCAGCCAGTGAGATAGCCCGATACAGGGCCCAGAACATCGTATTTGCTCGATATATTTGGTTGAGGGAAATATGAGTTGGGAGAGGGCTTTTACACAGCCCTGTCCTCGGTGTGTGATATCCATTCTCAGTTTGATGGGTGAGCAGCACTGAGGGGGAGACTCACATGGGCAACCCTATGAAGGCCCAGCTGGGGTCTTTGATCCGGGATGGCAGCCTAGACTCCTGCCTGGGAGGGACCAGGGATGGGGGTTGAGGGGTTCCCTCTATGAGGGGAGGCCAGGCAGGCTGGGCTCTGGGGTGGAACTGTAGCCTTGTCTGGCCCTCATCTCACCTGCTCTTCCTGTGTGGACAGTCCCACAGCAATTGAACCTCCAGCTGCTCCTGGAGGGCTGACATTCCCCCTTTGCCCTTGACCTGGCACCTGCCCATTCTCTTTCCAGGGGGCTTGAGAAGACAAGGCTACCAGGCTGAAGCTGCCAGGGATCTGTGTGTAAGTGTGGGGGTGCAACTTCCATTAAAATGGTAGCGATTCCCCACCTCTTCTCTAGGTGGCTGTAACACTCCTGTTACCCACTTGAAGTCTACAAGTAGAGAAACGGATATAGATAACAGCTGAGTGGTCAGCAGCAGCCACATGTGGACGGCCAGAAGCACGAGCAAGGTCCATTTGGTCAGTGGCAGCCACTAAGGCCCAGGCTTCAGGGAGACCCCAGTTGGTACCCTTGGGGTCACCTGCCTGGTTTTGATAATAAATAATATGAGGACCCAAAAACCAAACCAAAACAAAAAATATAACCAGTATCTTTTGGGGTAGGTGGCGGGGGACTGTTTAAATTATCGGCCTTCCTGGGGCCGTGAGGCAGTTGCTGGGCATGGCCTGGGCGGCAGTCACCGGCACGTGTGCAGCTCCACCAGCCGCTGGCACTGCCGGCACTTGACGAAGCAGCACCAGTGGAACTTGCAGCTGCAGCGCTCGGCCAGCTCCACCTGGGCCGTGTGGAAGCCGCGGCCGCAGCACAGCAGCTCGCAGCCGTCAATGGCCTTGGAGGTCTTGTTGCACGTGCGGCCCCTTGTGCCCAGCACGCCACTGCGTGTGTCCTGCTCGCAGAAGTCTGGGCTGGGCTCCAAGTACACCAGGTCCTCGTCTGTGTGTGGTTTGAACTGTGCGTTGCGCGGCACCAGCGCCCTGGAGGAGCCCACGCGGCGTGGCTCCACCTCGGTGGCGCCATCGAACTTCTCCTTCAGCGCATGGCCCACCTGACGGAAGGGCGGCACGGCTCGCCAGCATGTCTTTACCTCGCAGGAGCCGGACACTCCGTGGCACTTGCACTCCACCCGCATGTGTGTCAGGATGGCCTGCAGGGGACAGGGAGGGGAGGTGTCGGGAGCCTGGGGAGAGGCTGCCAGGGGCAGACGGGGGGCACGGGGATGGAGGGGGAGCCACAGAATTGGAGAAGGATGTACTCCCATGCCCCTCTGTATGAGGACCTGCTGTATGTGTGGCAAGCTGGTAAGCTGTGGTGGGTACAGTTGAAGAAGATATTGTCCCTGCCCTTGGGGTACTTGTAGTTGAAGGAGAGACATTTTAAGTCAGTCTCATGAAACTGAGTGACAAGTGACATGATGGGGAAGAACAAGGTTGCATTGAATGTGTACTGGGACCTGGAAGAGTAGGTACTGGAAGGCAGATGGTATCCTGGTTAAGCTCATGTTCTTGGTGCTGACACAGGAGTCAGATGCTGCCTGTGCTACTCATTAGGAGTGTGTGTGTGACAAAGAGGGAGACATATGTGCATAAATATGTGTGGGTGAGTGCATGTTGGCGGTCGTGTGTGCTGTGCTGGGGGCCACTCACACTGTCCTGTTGACACCTCTCATCTGCTTCACCCTGCCTCCCCATACCCCACTGACTGACAGGTGCCTGGTGCTTGTGAGAACCTGAACAGTGTTTTCCAAGTAGCATGTGGGTGGGAGACTGTTCTGGGGACCTTGCTGAGCCCACCCCTGCCCTGGTGGAGATGGTGGCGGGAGAAGTGCCACACTACCTTCCTGCCGGCCTCGTTGTTGTGGAGGTTCATGAGGGCCCGGCTGGACGAGGCCCCCTTGCTTCTCTCCCGCACGTCCACGAACGACTGTGAGAAGGCCACGCCGTAGGCGATGTTGTCCGAGCATCCTGACCACTGGAAGCCTGGGGTGCCGGGGGGCCGAGGGGGCCGTGGGTGAGTGAGGGCGAGTCCCCTGCCCTCCCACTCACACCTCCCCACCTCCTGCACTTACCCTGTGGGCTGACCCCATGTACGGTCCGGTCACAGCCACACTTTTCTAACTCCCCACTGCTGCATGCCCGCGTCACCGCAAAGGCCACACCTGCTGAAGAGATGGCGTACACGAAGGCCGCCTCCCGAGTCCCTGTGGGAGGCAGAGGGAGGGCAGGGCTGGGTCTCAGTGCTCCCCCCCCCGCCACCCCCCTCCGCACCATGGGCCAGGAGTGACGCCGCTAGTGCTCACTGTCACCGTATGATACTAAGTACACTTACTGCACGCCAGGCACTGCTGTGCGTCCTCACATGTGCTGAGCATTTTGTCCTCAGTGCCCGTGAGGTCAGTACTGCTATTCCCACTTTACAGAGGTGGTTACCACGGGTCACAGAGCATGTGTGTGAGCAGGCAGGCAGGCAGGCAGTGCAGCTCTGGTGGTCTTAGCCACTGCTGGGTACTCCTCTCACAACCCTCCAGAGGGTTAGTGACGGTCATGTCAGTTTCAGGAGACATGACAGGCTCAGAGAGGTGAACTGACTTATCAGGACAACAGAGCTATGAAGTACCAGGGCTGGGCTACCAGCCCAGGTATGGCTTCCTCTAAAACGTGTGCTTATTGTGTTCATTCTCCAGTTAGCTCCTCTGAGCTCTGAGGGGTCCCCCCATCTTAGGATCCTACCCCTGCCCTTCCTGCTGAGGCTGGGCCCATTCCCGAGACCGACTGACTTGTAATCACAATGGTCCCTGCTGTTTATCACGATCACTGCTAAGGAGGGCATGCCCCCTGCCACCGGAGCCTTGACCTGTGCCCATTTCACAGATGGCATGGTATAGGTTTGGGGCAGGGAAGTGATTTGGTCCTAGTCAGCCAGCCGGGAAGCGATAGAACCTGGACTCAAACACATGTCTGTCTGTCTCTGTTCTTTCCCTTTCGCTGTGACTTCTCAGTGGTTCTATTTTGGTGCCTGCCCTCGTCCCCTGCCTGAATGGGTGTTTTTATCCTCTTAGGAACGGTGCCTCAGGGGGTGTAGCTTCTGTGGAGCCTCTTTCTGGGGGTGGGGGGGAGGGAGTGCTGTGTGTGTGTGTGTGGGGGGGGTGCGTGTGCTCATGGCTGGCCAGGAGTGTGACCAGACAAGCCCTGCTCCTCTCCTGGGCCCTGTGAGGGCCTCTGTGTGCCCGTGACTGTCCTTCTGTCTCTTGCTGGAGTGTCTGTGTCCGCAGGAGTGGAGGGGGCAGGTTTTGGCCCCGTGGTTGGCAATTACCTCTGCGACACCCAGGCCTGTGCTCTCAGCTGCCCTGGGGAGCAGTCTCCATGGTCAGACAGAAAACAATCACCTCCTCTGTGCCCGTGTCTGTGGACAGGCTGCAGAAAACACTGAGCGCTGGGGTTGTGGCAGCTTGAGCCCCTGATGGCTCAGGACGCCCTGTTCTTGGTTCTGCCCTTGAGCTGGGGATGCTGCCCACCACCCACTCTCCCCTGCCCACCCTTGGCCCTGGTCTGCCCATTTTGGGCCGGCATCAGGGGGCTTGGCTGGGGCCATGGTGGCCTTGACAGCCTGAGATGAAATCTTCTCCAAGTTAATCGAGGTTAATAGCAGGATCATGTTGGTTGGTTTTGTGCTGTGGCCGCCCAAAGAGAGACGACTTTAGTTTCTGGTATTTCTGGTATTTCCAGGCCTGAACCAGCACAATTCTTTGCCCCAAAGACCAAGGGGGAAGGGAAAGCAGGAGATAGGGCCATGGGCCCCAGCTCTTGGCCTGGCACAATCCTCTCTTCCCTGCTCCTGCAGGCTCTTAGGCACCTGGCCCACCCCAAGCTCTGGCCTTACCTCCTCCCTTGAGTATGTGTGGCCCTGGAATGAGGGGCCCCTGTGAGGTTGCTCAGGGAGACCATGCCTCATTTTCCCAAACCAACATGCATCTACCAGGACTCCGGGGCCCCCTTGCTCCGGCCTCGGGAATAAGGACACTGTGGTTTTCTCAGCTTGGGACTGAGAGGAAGAGGTTCTGGAAGTCCTATAATAATAAGAGCTAAAGCTTAGCACTTACTAAGCACTTTGCATAATTTATATACTTTTCAAAACAATGCTGTGAAGTAGACATTTAACCTTCATTTTATAGACGAGGAAACTGAGGCCCTGAGTGGTGAAGCAACTTGTCCAACAATACCCAGCCGGGAAGTGGGAGAACCAAAACTTGAACTCAGGCGACCTGCCTCGAGAGCTTTCAACCTTGACATTATCCTGCGTCATGGAGCCCGGAGCCTCCAGGAATAGACATGCAGACCAACTCTTGCCACCACATGCCTGAAGCCAAGGAGGACTTCCTTAGGTCTGTCCTAAATCTCACATGTAGGAGAAGCCCATTTTGTGGGTTCTTGACTGGGCATGGTGAGTAGTTGGCCTCTGTGCTTAGCACCAGAGACCCCCAAAGGCCTGGAGAATGTGGTCAAGCCACCGTGCTCCTAAAGCTGATGGCAGTGGCTCCTCCAGCCTTTTCTTAGTGGGCCCAGGTCCCAGCCCTTTGATTCTAGTGCTGTGGCTCCTCCAGGCTCCTCTCCTCTCCCTGGGTGCCCAGGCTAGAACCTTGCTCACTCGTGGGGTACCTGGCAAAGACGGCTGAGGGAGAAAAAGGATTGTATGCCTGTCAGTATAGCAGAAGGGAGCTCCCCAGTGACACAGTAAATAACTGCTCTCTGGTTATGGGTTTGCCTGCTCTAGCTGCAGGAGGAAGACAGTCCTGCTTTGTCCTCCTGGGACAGCAGAGCGGGCCCAGGGTAAGACAGGATTCTCCAAGGTATCAGCAGCTGCCCTGCAACCTTCTGTCTTTTCCATAAAGCCACCTGCCCATCCCACACACACCTCCTTTCTTCCTGCTTTTTCTCTTTCCCAGAGCTCTACTGTTTTAAATCCTGTGTGTTCTCTGGGTCCTGCTTCAAGGTGCTAAGGCTGCCTGGGGCTGGGGATTCAGAGTTGTCCTATGGATCCAGCAATTGCTCCCCTCTCTGAGTGTGCTGGGGCCTTTGCATATGCTGTCTCAGCTGGTTGCTGAGGCTCAAGATGACCTCAGCAACCAGCTCTCTCCAGCTCTGCTCTATGGAGGAAAAAGTGAGGCTCAGTGGCTTGTCTGGGGTCCCTTAGCCAGTCTGTGGCCAAGAAGGCATTGCAACACCTGTCTGACTCAAGGTCTACACTCTTCTGAACACATCACGTGTGAAGTCGCTCCCAGATGTGGGAAGGGAGGACATTGGAGCAGGAAGGAGTGTTTGGAGGAGAACCAGCATGGCTGAGTTGGGCTGAGATGGGCATGGTGATCCCCTGGGCGCTGGGTGGGTATCCTGGGAAGGGCCATTCCCAGCATAACTCACAGGTTTCCAAAGCAGGAGTTCTAGGGAGGTAGGGCAGGGTAGGCCCTGGCCTCAGGAAGACTATTCCTCATCCTCTCCCCATCCCTGTCCCCAGCTTGTCTTCAGTTTCCTTTGCTCTCTTATTTTCAAAATCTCACCAATTTGGAAACTATCTTTAGGAAGCCTCTTTGGATTTAAGAAACGATGTAGAGTAGGACAGAGGGAAGACTAAAGGCTTTGTGGCTGGACGGAGCCATGCTAAGACTATATTAGTGGCATGATTTTCCTCTCTGAGCCCATATTCCCAATGTGAACACGGGAAAATCCTGGCCAGACTTCTCCTGCAATCTGCCATCCCCCCCCCTCCCCCATTACAGATTTGCCTTCACTGCCCTGCCTGCCCCCTTGCATTCAGAATTGGGCTACAGAGTGTTTTATCTCCTAAGTGTCCTGCGTGTTTGGCCTCTGTGGCTGGACTGGAAGCACCTGGGGCCAGGCTGTCCCTTATGCTTCTCTGACCCCCACCTGCATCCCACCTGCATCTTGTCCATAGAATGGGGCTGGTAATAGTACTGACCTCATTAGGTGGTTCTGGAAATCAATGAGGTCAAATATGGCACATGCTTAGTCTAGTCCCTGGCACACAGTAGGTACTTGAAATAGTAGCCATTGTGAGAGTTATTGCTGGGTGATTACTGCCATGTTATTCATTTGTTAACAAATACTGGTCAGGCGTGTACACTCTGAGGGGCCAGTCAGTTGACCATGCCTTTGCCATTTGTACTAAAGGCTTCTTTAGCGCAGAGACCCCTTCTCCTTACTGCTGCTTCACCAAGTGTTTATTGATCGCCTGCTAATCAATCAGTTAGCAAGCAGGACCTGCCAACTCTTGGTAGGGATCAAGCAGGGACTAAAGGGCACAGAGGTCACTCCACACCTAGCCCTTAATGCCTGCCCAGCCAAGAACTACCTATCACCTGCCCCCATTCCTGGCTGCCCCAGACACCAGTTCTGCTGAGTTTCTGGTAAATTTCAGCCTAGCGCATGCAGTGGGGCCCTAACTGGTACATTGTCCTCATAGGTCACCATTATTTCACCGTCTGCCTTGCCTCAGTTAGGCCTCCACTGCTGGGCAGTGATGGGAGGGCAGAGTGGGGGACTGGGAGACCTCAGGCAGTGCTGGAAGTAGGGGAGCTGCCCTCCTATCAGGGGCAGGGAGGTCTCTGGGAGTCTGCCCTTCAGAGGCACCGTCTCTGAAACCTGATGGGATTGTCTCCACTTTAGAGGGAGCAGGACACAGGCTAAGAGAGGGAAGAACCTGGCCCAAGAGTTGGTAGGTCCTGCTTGCTAAGCCCCTTTCTCAGCTGTGAAATGGGACCAACACTACACAACAGCGTGGTCATCAGGGTGATCTGATGCCAACAGCACAGGAGGCCCTCAACAAATGGGGGCTCCTGGCTCTGGTGGTGAGGGGGAGGTCTGTTAGCTCTGGCCTCTTCTGTGTCTGAGGTCATGACCCCAGCCAGGCAGCTCATAAATGCTGGTACCAGCCAAGCCCCCCCAACCCCCAGAACTAGGGGCTAAACGAGAGGCCTGCCAAAACCAGCTGCTGCTGCTGCTGCCGCCCCAAATGACAGCAGCTGGTGATGACGGACAGCTCTTCTGGGGTCCAGGTTTACACCGAGTGCTGCCACGAATTACGTCACTAGGTCTTCGTGATAGCCCTATGAGGTAAGCGCACCTGCCCAGCTCACTAACAGGTGAGGACACTGCCACTTGGAGGAGTGACGTCACTCGCCCAAGTTTCTGCTTGTCCCTGCTGTCCCTCCAGCTACCTCATGAACCCCTGCACCTTCTGAGAGCAGCACTTTGTCCTCGGGATGGACAGATCTTTTCTCTTGTTCAGTGGAGACAAATTAAGACTTCCTAGGGGAATTTTACTAGGGAAGAAAATGAAAAATACACAAGGGAAGAAAGAGATGGATGAATGGGGAGCTCACAGACTCCTCCAAACATGACTGCCTGGTGAGACAGGCCTGTGGGGAGGGCACCTTGACTCAGATCCAAGGCGAATGGATGTTTGACCAAGCCATGCCAACTGTGGTGCCCAGCAGGGTCCAGCCGAGCCGGGTAAGAGTCTCTGTGTCTTCCCAAACTTGCTGAGCCAGGGCTGGGCCCCACATGTTATAATAGTTCCTGCAGCACACACAGGCAAGGAAGGCCCTGCTCCATGGCATCTCTCACTGGCTTCAGGCCAGCACTGACCCATGCCTGCCTTTCTCTGCCCCTTCCAGGCCTTGCCCTGACTTTATTTCCTGTCATTGGAAGATATCCATGGGCTGTTTCCTCCATGCCCGGCTCTGCCACATGCTGGGAAACAGGTAAATGTGACATCACCCTTGTCTTGGAAGAGGTCAAGGTTTGGGGATAGCACAGTGGGGAGGCAGAGATGGGCATCACAGTTCAGTCTAAAAAGGTATACTGAAGGCCAGCCACATGGGCACCAGCTCTTTAGGCAAAAGTGTGCGTGTGTGTTTTGAGAGAAAAATTAATAAGGCAAATGGGTTAAAAGGTGAATCTAGGTTAAGAGTATATGGCAATTCCTGTACTACTTTCAGAACTTTTCTATAAGTTTGAAATTATTAAAAAAAAATTACCAAAAAAAAAAATGTGGGGAGGGAACCCCAGCATGAACTACGCAACCCAAAGAAGAAAGCACCCACCTTCTTGTGGGAGCTGGGAAGACCAAGGAGGAGGGACCTGCTGAGTTGGTGGAGGAAGAGGGTTGGGTATTTGGGCGAGGGTTGGGTATTTGAGCTTCTCGCACTGCTGACCTACCCACCAGTCCATCCAGAGCACTATCGCCTACCGTGTATGAGGAGTGTCCCGTGCTCAGGGTCTGTGGTTGGAGCCTCATTGCTGGGCCTCATCCAATAGGCAGCCCTGGTCCTGGGCAGTGGCACTGTTGTCTCGGGAGATCCTCTGCTCCCAGGCCACTCCCTGGGTCTCTGCTGCTGCTTTGGAGCAGCACCGTTCAGTAACGCCAAGCATGATCGTGACTTTTTGGCCTCTGCCAGCTCCCAGGAGAATGGCTTCCAAATTTCTATCGCAGTTGGTTTCCAACAACATCCAAATGGTTCGCCACAGCCCAGCCACCCCAGCGATCCAGGACCGCAGGTGCCAAGACAAAGGTTGGCCCAGGCAACGCCTTCCTGCTGCCCAAGCAAGTCAAAAGTCCCCGTTGACTGTTGGTGGCTCAGGAGTGTCAGTTTCATGCCCAGGAAGTAGAAAAGGAGGCAGCTGGTTTAGAGCACTTCCTCGAGGGCAGTAGCTTGACCCGGTGACCTCTCCAGGAGTCTTCCAGCTGCATGGAACATTCTCTGTGCCCTGGCCTACCTTCCTTTGGCTTAATGCCTTCTCATATTTCTGGTCTCAGCTGAGGGCTTACCTTCTTGGGAACGCTTTCTCTGAGCCCCAGCCCTGGCCAGGGGAGGGGTCCACCCTTGTGCTCCCTAGAATCCTCTGTCCCCTCCATCGCAATATTTTCTGCCTGTGGCTCAGAGCAAGACCCTGGAGCTGGGTTGCCTGGGCTCGAGTCCTGTCTCTGCCACTTTCTATTTCTGTGACCTTGGGCAAGTGACTTAACCTCTGTGTGCCTCAGTTTCTTCTTCTGTATCATGACCTATATCCCAAAGGGCCAGATGAGTGAAAACACTTTGCACAGCATCTGGTCTCTAGTTAGTGCTATTGGTGTGCAAGCCACTGCCCCTACTGTGCTGTGGTTGGAGACTGAGACCCAGGAGGATAGGAGCTGGTGCTGTGCCTCTCGGGGCTGGGCAAGGTGAGGCTGTCGATATGACTCATCAGAGGTACACACGAGTGAGCTGGGCTCATGTGTGTGAGGCTGGGAGCTGAGGTGAGAGCACGGCGCTGGAGGTCTGCAGCCCAGATCTGGATTTTGATCCTGCTGTTCACCCTCTGAGGAGCCCCTGGCAGCTCCCTGCTTTCACTGTCTGAGCCTCGCTTTCTTCCTCTCTCACACGGGGCGGCAGCTCCAGCACTGAGGACGCTGCATACTGTAGAGCCATAGAGAGCCACACAGCACACAGAGCGGCAGCCTCCTTGGATGGCCCTTCAGACCCGAACTCCCGCCTGCCCATGGTCCTGAGTCGTGCCCCTCTCACGGCCCCTCCACCCGCAGCCTGACGCCCTCGCTACAGCAAGGTGCTGATTTTGCTTGATAAAGGACTGAACAGCCCGGCCACTCACGAGCATGTGGTTCCGCACCCCAGGAAACCGTGGTGTCTTCCAGGGCCCCCTGGCCGAGGGCCACACCCCAGCACCCCTGCGAGCCCTGCCCTCACCTTGCGTCACCACTTTGCCAAAGACAGGCAGGGAGTCGAGCGTGGAGCAGTTCCAGCGCCGGTTCCGGAACTGGTACTGGCACTCCTCGATGGCCAGCTGGGCACCGCGGCGCACGGAGTCCATCACTTCCAGGTTCCGCTTGCACATCTGCACCTGCCTCTGGATCAGGCCCTTGAGCTTCTCGCATGTCTCTTCCTCCGAGATGCTCCCCACCGAGGACAGTTTGGCCAGGTACCTGGGGAGGGAACAGCGGGCTGGAATGGGATGCAGAGCCACCGGCCGGCTCTTCCTGCTCCCAGGATGAGGCCATGCCCAGCCCAGGTCTCTGGGCACCAGATTGTCCCAGCCTGGGGTCCTGGCTGTCAGCTTCTGTCTGGATCCAGTGACAGGCCCTCTCGCTCAGCTCTCAGGGACAGCGGGAAAGTGCTTCTGGCAGAAGGAGGCTTCTGCCCCAAGTCAGCCAAAGCAGGTGCAGCCCCCATGGGATCCCTCCCTGCCCGGGGTGGCCCCTGCACCAGTGTCTGTGCTCTGCTGTTACCCCAGCCCCTGGGCTCTGGCCCCTTCATGCTGAGATGCCCTGTGCCTCTCTTTCCCCACCCCCAGTGACCTACACCTCCCCTTCTGGCTGCAAAGCCAGGATCCTCACTGCCAGTCACATCCCAGGGCCACCAGATGGAGACCAGCGTCAGTGCTGCAGTACTTGGGGGTGGGGCAACAAGGGCAACGAAGGCCTGGGGGCCTAGGGATGGTCAGCACGTGGCAGTGGCAGGTGAGGGTATGTTCACAAAGTGTGCTGTGCTTTCCTCAGATCCTTGAGTTTTTATAGCCTGAAGATGGGGCGATAGTGCTGGCTCCACCTCTTAGGGTAATGGTGAGGAACACAATCTAGATGAGATAACATGTCAGGAAGCTCTGGGACCAGGCACATGTTGGGGCTAGGGGGTGGTGGAGAAGGGGCTGTAATGCTTGCATTTCAGAGGAGGACAGGAGACAACACTACTGGGCATTGCACTCCTACTACGTGCTATGCACAGTGGCAGGCACATCACCTTGGTGCCTCCTTACCCCAAATCTATGAGGTGATAATGATCATGCGCACTGTACGGATTCCAAGACAAAGGCTAAGATGGCGACGTGCTGAAGGTGACACAGATAGCAAGTGACAGAGCCAAGCCTCAAACCCCATGGGCCTTCCTCCCTCACAGCAGGTCGAGCAAGAGCAAGGTACAAATAAGCTCACTAGAAAAGGCCTTGTGAAGAAGCAGTCCCTCTCAGGGACAGAGGCATGCATTAACTGAGCACCTACTAACTGCCAGGCATGTTTCAGAGAGGTGAAGTGATGGGCTCAAGGTCACCCAGCTTCTATAAGTGAAGGTCTGGATTGGAGTCCAGGTCCAGATGTCCCCATGACTCATGTGATAACTTCTACCCCTCAGCCTGTACCCCCCTCCCAGTGTCCCCGGCACATAGTAGGTGCACAGGTGGCAGCCTAATGGCGGGGAGAGAGCTGAGTGGTGACTCTGGAAGGCTGGCTCTCCCTGCCTCCCTTTCCTACCTGTGCAGTAGGAGCTACATCTGCTCACCTCCCTGGGCAGTGCTGCCTGGGGTGCCTTCTGGGTTCTTGGGGGACGAGCAGAGCACAGAGAACCACAGGCTTAGGAAACATTCCCCAGACCCTTCATTTTACAGATGAGCACAGAGAGGAAAAGGGGCCTTCCCACTGCCTCCGAGGAGGAAATGCAGACCCTGGCTGTTCCCTCAGATCTTGTTCAGCTTCAGGGCTCTGCACAAGACAGCCAGTGTCCTGCTGCCCCGACTCTACAGTGAACCAGGACCCCCCTTCCTCCTCATCACACACACCAAGGGCCTTGGCCAGCAAACTTGGGGGGTTTGTGGGGGTGGAGGTAAAGATGCTATTGCATCCTATAAGGGAAGCTGCACAGATTTCTTGCCCTAAGAAGGATCACAGGGGAAGGTCACAGTCCTTGGGACTCAGGTTTCTCGTTTGTAACATGGTTCCGTCTAAGTTAAGAACTGTTGTCTGAGGCAAAAGGGATGTGGTGTGTGTGAAAGACAGTCTGACATGAGCCTGAGGCAATGGGGGCAGCAAACACTTGTTTGCTGAATGAAGGAGTGAATGAATGGTGACCAAAACAGAAAAATACACAGAAAGCCCTAGTAAAATATGGGAAAATTTTATGACAATGATAAAAACAGCAAACTTAGCGAGGCCTGGGCTAGGTACTTGACTTACATTAGTGCATGTATCCTCTCAGCAAGCCAGTGAACCCTCATCTTACAGAGGAAGGAACTGAGGCACAGACAGGTAAAGCCATTAGCCTTGTGCGCAAAGTCACACAGCTAAAGAGGTGGAGCCAGGGCTTGAACCTGGTTTTGCCAGACTTGAAAGCCTTTAGTACAGAGGATGTTCTTTCAGGATCTAGAATTGACACCAGTGGGCAGAAGCTGCAGAGAGCTGGGTTTGTTTAATCTAAGGGTGACCTCCAAGGTTGTAGTGTGTGTGTGTGCATGTGTGTGTGTGTGGAGGGTGGGGGCACTGCTCATCATGGAGTTCTCTCTCCCTGGAGGTGTGCAAGCAGCAGCTGGATTCTGTTCGTCAGGCATGTGGGTTGGAGCACAGTGATGGTTCTCAAACCTGGCTGTGCATCAAGACACTGTGGGTTTGTGGAGAGCACAGGTGCCTGGGCCCCACTCCAGTGGGATTTGGGCTTTTACCGTGGTCCCTGGAGCATCTGACCTGCAGCGTACTGTTGGGGAAGCTCGTGAGTAGCCACTGGTGGAATTTCCCTTCTGAGCCCCAGGGAGATCAGATTCTGGGACCCCCTCACCTCAAAGCAGCATCAGCCCCCTGGCTGTGGGGCCTGTCTGAGTCTGGCTTCCTTTATCTAGAAATGGAGATAACAATTCCACAGGACAGCCATGAGAAATTAAGATTTGATGTGGCCAGTGCATCTGGCTCTGACTGGGCATGTTGTGGGTGTGCGGAATGGTGAGGATCTCTCCCTTCCCCGACAGCATGGGTGAGTGAGTGGGAGGTGGGTGGTCTTGGGCTGAAGCAGGCCAACCTCCCCTCACTCTTCCCACATTCCTTGCCTCCTGGGGGCCTCCCTGTCTTCTTTACCAGGATCTGCCTAGGGGATGCTCAGAGGCTGGTAATGTCCAGCCAGAAGCCTGAGCCTCCCAGGGGGAGATAGGGCAGTTAGATGGCTGAGGGGTAGGGCGGGTGGTGCATCTGGAAGGCGAGGGGGCCACCTGGCTCCTGAGTCCTGCCTGGGTGTTCACTGCCCCTGCCAGGGAGAAAAGGGGTCCCCTATGGAGCCAGTCTTGGCCTGCAGGGGGCGCCAAGAGCCCAGCTACTGGCTGTGGGCCAGGTCCATGTTCTGGAGGCCATGGGTGAGAGGGCAAGAAGTTGGGCCTCAAGTTGGATCCTTTCCTGCTTAGACCCAAGGTGGGCCTCTTGGAGAAGGGTGGGGCCCCTATGTTCTCTGTGATATGGGGGCACAGAGCTGGGCTGTCTCCACCTCAGTCTCTGCTCTCTCTGTGTCTAACCAGGGGACCAGGTAGGTCTGTGCTGGGTCTTGGTTTCTGGTGAAGGTAGATGATGTTCAAGGGCAGGGGGAGCAGGCTGGGGAGGCCTGGCTGAGCTACCAACCCACCGTGTAATCTTGGGCAAGTCCTGGCCCCTCTCAGAGTCTGTCTCCTCAGGGGTACAATACACCAATGGGTCTGTGTGGCCTTTCCCACCGTCAGGGTTGGCTGCCCACTGTCTACAGATTGGGAGGGTGGGGGCTGGGGGGTAGTGTCCAAGCCTCAAAGGCCCTGACCCTGAGCCAGGCTGATACATGGAGCTCTTGCCACTCAATGAGGAATGAGATGGACCAGAGGGGCCTCCCAACCCCTCTCCCCTAGGCTCAGTGCTCAATAAGGGGAGACAGGGTGAAATAACAGTAGGGGGAATTAGGGGTGAGCTGATGGGCTGCCATGGCCGTGAGTCACTGGGACAGCTTCCAGGAAGAAGCTGAGAAACCTCTTCCGCTGAGGAGTGGCCCTGCTCCCACGGCTGGCACCGGTGCCCACACCCCTAACCCCTTCCTTCATCTGGCCCAGCAGCTGTCCCCTTCAATGCCATAGGAGGCACAGCCCCACACCCATCCCAGTTCTCCCCGAGCCCAGGGTCTTGTCCGGGAAGGGCTGGGTCAGAGCAGAAATGGAGTAGAGAGTTAGGACCCCACACACCATAGGCCATCCCACACAGTGCTTGCTTATTCTGGTATCCTTAGGGTGTCTGGCCTCATTTCATAGATGAACAAACTCAGGCCTGGAGAGGTGGAATGATTTGTCCAAAGTCACGCTGCTGGCGAGTGGCAAAGCTGGAATGCAAACCCAGCTCTGATTCGGAGCTTTTCCCCCTGCACCTTGGTTGTGGATCTGCCCCATTTGATAGCTGCAGGGGGCTGATGCCTCCCTCAGTGTCATGTCCAACCTGGGGCCTCCTCAGTGCCCAGCACAGGGTGTGGCACGTAGACAGTGTTTAATAAAAACATGCAGTATGAACAGAGGGCTCTGTCCTGACTAGGCCCCCTCTGCCCACCTCCTGGCACAGTACTCATGGTGGGGAAGAATGGGGGTAGGGGATTGATGGAGGGAACGGAGGCTACCTTTACCTTTCAACCTGCAAGGCTTGGAGATCCTTAGGGGCTAGGCCCCACTGGTCTTGGGGACCTCAGAAATTCCTTCTCTGCACCCTAAGGTAGCTCAACCTTTCCCCTGGAGACACATGTGCCGCTTGCTGACCCTGGAGCTGGGCCGGGCTCAAATATCAACTGCACAAGCCATTTCTGGGGGAGACAGAGGGCCTGCATGATCAGTGTTGGCTGCTGCTGATGGCCTCGACCATCCTGCCGCTTCTCCTTTTCTGGTTGCATTGCCCGAATTTAGCCTTCTTCCTGTCACTGCTGAGTATAGGCTTAGCAATTTGCCACCTGCTGCCTCGGCCACCCAGGACTCTAGCCACAGCCGTGCCATCGATCAGGTTACCCCACCAGCCCCGGCCGCCCTGGCCGCCCCGGCTGCCGCTGCCAGCCAGCTCGTGCCCCATCTTCTCAAATGGGGGCTGCAGGTCCTTCAGGCTCCTCCCAGGAGGCCCTCCCCGCGCCCGGCCCGTGCCTGCAGCCTGCAGGGCCGGAGGGCCCTGGCCCTGGCTGGGAGATCAGATCCTCTCGGCCACCTGCTGTTTTCATTAGAAACTAAAATTAGCTGGGCTGGTCCCAAGCTTTTCCAGGTTTGCTTGCTTTTCAAAAAAAATATACAAATTCCTAGAGGAAAATCCGTACCTCTGTGACTCCTCCGGGGCTCTTACTCTGTGAGTCCAGAGGAGAAGGGGACGGGAAATAGCTGGAGCGTTTGGGAGGCCAAGCAGATCAGTGTCATGGGTCCTGGCCCTGCGGGTGTCCAGGTGGGGGCTGGGACGCTGGCCCAGGCCTCTCTGCCCCCTCCCTCTGGCCTCCCTGCCAGCTTGGGCTACATTTAGAGCCTTCTCAGGAGCGGTCTTGCCTGTGACACCAGGGAGGCGGAAGGCCAAGGGGGCAGGCGGAGGAGTGGAAGGAGAGCCTGCTGAACAGTGAGCTGGCCTGGGAGACTCGGGGCTGGGGGAAAGCAAGAGTCACATGGAGCCCACCCAGAACTGTCTTCTCATGGGGGACGGGAGGTCAGACCCCAACTGTTCCGACCTTTGAACGTTTCTGTGCCTGTGGTTTTAGTGTCCTGCTGTCCTCACCCCCATGTCCCCAGGACATGGTAGGTGGTATGGCACATTGTGCAAAGGAGACAGACAGACTGACTGGGTCAGAATCCCATCTCTGAGGCATGTCAGTGAGCATCGTAGAGGCTCAATGTATCCATCTACAGAACAGGGAGAATGGTATATAGTTCCTGCCTTGGGGAGGCTTGAATGAATGAAACATTCACATAGTGGGTATTCTTTCTCTGTTGGCAATATTATTATATTATCATCACTGCCAAGATGTGTATCATCGTAATCATCACTACCACCATCTCAAAGCCTCTTCATAGCCCCTTGAGCTGGACCCCCTGCTGGACCCCCTGCCAGACCCCAGTCCAGCTCCGCTCATTCATCTTCTTCACTTGGCTCTGTCAGCGTTCTTAGACCCAGGTTCCAGCCCTTTGTTTTCAGCTGAACACACCTAGGGAAGGACACACTCCCATCGGGAGCAGTGGGTCCCTTCTGCCTCGATCCCAGCTGCACACTTTGGACAGAATTTCTAGACGGAACACGCGGAGTTAGAGAGCCTGTTTCCTGGTGCTTCGGCCTGCCAAAGGGGTCCTCCCAGGGACCCTAGTGTGAGAGATGGAATGTAGGGGATGGTGCTGGCAGATCAGGAGTTGGGGACCCTGGGATGAGGGGAGCAGGAACAGTGGGCATCCAGGACAAGCTTAGGAGTGCCCAGGGAAGTTGGAAACCGTTCGTGGGACTGGATAACTGGAAGAGATGGACCTTATGTCTAGGCTGACCAGACGTCCCATTTTAAGCGGGACAGAACACAACAATACTGTCCTATTTGAAACAGTATGTCTGGTCAGCCTATGATGACCCCTTGAATTTCGCCCAGTGAGACGAGGCAGACCAGGCGTACCATTTGAAATGGGACAGTACCGTTGTTTTCTGTCCTGTTTCAAATGGTACGTCTGGTCAGCCTACTTATGTCCCCTGTCATGTGTGTGTGCTCTTTAAACAGTAGGCACATGCTTTCATTTATCCTTATTGCAACCATGCAGGGTTGGCCACACCTCCATTTTACAGATGAGGAAACTGAGGCTCGGAGATGTGTGTTCAAGGCCATGGAGGAGTCGGGGTGGTCAGGATTTGAAAACAGGCCATTGTGGTTCCTGAGCCTGGGCAGGCTGATCAGTCCCCAGATGTGGTCCAGCATACTGAGGGCAGGATGGTTTGGCATCAGTGGACAATGACTTGAGGAAGGTGGCTTCGTTCTACCACTGATGCATCTTTCCAGAGCCCCATGTCTTTTCTGAACTACAGCGAAGGGGTCTTGGCTGCTGTTAGGAGTGAGGGGTGCTGGGGAGGGAGGTGTCTGAGCGGTTATGTGGCTGCCTAGACAGTGTGTGTGTGTGTGTGTGTGTGGGGGGGGTGTTCTGTGCTCTCTGCAGCTTCTGGGGCCATGGAAGGAGTTGCTACCACTGGTCGGAAGCCCTTGGAGGGGCCACCAGTGCAGAGGGGCCCACCTTGGGGATACTCATAGTGGTTGGGGGGTCATGGGTGCTGACTCTAGTGCACCTTCTCAATGTTAGCATAATCTAGAGTTCTCTTTGCTCCAAGTGCATGTCCCCAGGTGGAGGGAAATTGTGTCTTCCTCTGGAGCCCAGTCCCCCACTCCTGCACTGTGGGGCACTAGCTCCCTTCTCCCTGTCTCCTGGGACCCCCTGCTCCCTCTACTCACCATCCTCAGGAGACTCAGCACCCCATCGTCTGTCTTGGCTTCCTAGTTTCCACTATTTTTAGTACCCTGGTGGCCTAGCTCCCTACTTTTCATTCCTGAGGACTTCATGTCCCCCACTTTCTATTTGGGACCCCCATTTCCCATACTGTAATATTTGTTCCCAGGGGAGCTGGTGGCTGACTCAGGAAGCGGCCACTCAGACCTGAGCCTGGATGGCCCCAGAGCTGTGCCAGAAGGTAAGCGTTTTCCTTCTCTCCCTGGGGCAGGTGTGGTTGCAGGGTGAGTAGGTGTCAAATTGAGGCCACTTCCTGACCTTGCCTTGCCCCTTAATTTGCCAGCAGAGAGCTTCTCCCTTGAAAAGAGCTACCCAACCCTTGTCCCCAGAGTGAGTGCCTTTGTTGCTCTTATAGCCATTGAACCATTGAACTGTCCTCCCTAGTTCCACGGAGGGGGCCCTGGGGGTGGGGAGCGAGGAGGGTGAAACCCCAGCTGAGCTGTCCAGCGTGGGAGCTGGCTTCCTTGGAGAGGGGCTCATGCTCTGGTGGCTCCAGGTTTCTAATGAGTTCCTTGGCCTTGGTGAATCCCTTCTAACAGTCCAGTCCTGGGAGAGCCTATGGCCAAACCCACATCTGCACCCCAACAGGGCACGTGGGGGAAGGCTTGGTGCCTGCCTGGCTCTAGCTGCTCATCACCTCCAGCAGAGAATGGCTGGCGAGGGGAATGGGGCTGAAGGTCCACTTTCAGCCGCTGTGGGGAAAGCTCTGGGCAGCCAGGAGACCTGGAGCTGAGTTCCAGCTCTACCATATGTGCTGTGTGACCCCAAGTACCTAGCACAGGGCCTGGTGACTGACTGGGGCTTAGTAGGCACTCCCCTGCCTGGAGGCTCAGCGTCTGGGGAGGGCCTGAGCTGATCATCTCAGAGCCCCTCTCACTCTGATGCAGGCGACTTAGTCATCTGTGCCTGGGGCACCAGGACAGCTGGGCATCCCAGGCTGGAGAGGACTAGCCTTCGGCCTCCAGCCCTTGGGACCCAACCCTGCATGATAGGACTTGCGTGTGGACATTAATAGGGAC
Source organism: Craseonycteris thonglongyai (assembly GCA_004027555.1). Lineage (NCBI taxonomy): Eukaryota > Metazoa > Chordata > Mammalia > Chiroptera > Craseonycteridae > Craseonycteris > Craseonycteris thonglongyai. Next base: position 207,110 of record PVKE010000057.1, on the reverse strand, counting down.
CATTCAGAGTCAACAGCAGGAAAGAGGCCCCTCTCGTCTCATCAGTAGTTTCCTGCCTCTTCTAATGGGCCTCTCCAAAGTTCCCTCCTGAGCAGCGAGCTGTGGGGAGCTTCCTTCCCTCCCTGATGCAGTACTCCCTTCTTCCATCCACCTCCCTCCCCCTCTCTTCTCAGACCAGGTCCCCTCCACTGTGGGGGTTCTTATGTGGTCAGGGACCTTTCAAAACAAAGTTTGGTTTCAAGTGTGCCAGGAGATGAGGGAGGGGGAGAGGGGTTTGGATGGGGTGGAGGGACTGGTGGGGTCACCTCAGGGACCGAGCCTTCTCCTGGGTTTGGCTGAATCACAGAGCAGTTCAGGACTCAGATAAAACCTGGCAACTCCTGTGGAAATCTGGACAGCAACCGTGGGGTTGCAGCTTGGCCTTCCAGCTGAGTTTGCCGAGCACACCAGCATCGGCTGTTGCAGGCTTGTTTGGAGTTGGGGTGACTGGAGGGGCCATTGGCGGGCAGCTGTCACCCGTAAGTGGCTCCCTGGCCAACTGTGTGACTGGTTGGCTGAGGCCAAGCCCTTTTTCCCAGAGGGAGGAACAAGAAGAAGAGGCTTGGTGCAAATGCTCAGCTTTCCAAATGTACCCACAGGGCTCGAGTTGGGCGAGTTTCAACAGGTTTGGGGAGCACTGTCTTGTCAGATGCTTGCTGAGTTGCTCAATTGCTAATCCAGGGTTGAGGGAAGAAAGTCAAGCCATAGCAGACAGCTGGGTCGTGACTGAGCAAACCCCTCGGGCAGAGCCAGGTCCCGGGCCCTGCAATAGAGGGTGTGTGTGGGGGGGCTGGGGGAGCACTTAGCCTGGCTCCGAGGGGTATGCCCTAGCTGGGGAACTGGGGCCAGACCAGCAGGTCTACTGAGTGACAGCCACACTTCCTGACACCCATTTTGGCAATGGACTCAGGGCAGTGGAGGGAGACACCCCTCCTATTGAGGTCTCTGAAGGATGGGGCACCATTTGGCCACAACGGAAACCCTCTGGAGTGAACAAGCCCTTCCTTCCTTTATCCATCAGATACTGACCGAGCACCTACTGCAGGGCAGACATGGGCCGGGCACTGAGAGGGTGCCAAGAGGTGTTTATGCCAGAGCCTCGGCCCCCAGCTGTCTATAACCTTGTAGAAGAAGTAAGAAGCCACACTGCTGGACTGCATGATATGAGGAAACAGTGCTATAGGCAGGGGATAGAGACCAGGAGATATGGACACATGAGAACAAGTCAAGGTCAAGTCCTGCTTCTGATTTGCAGAATGTCCTTGGGAAAGTTACTGCACCTCTGGGCTGAAAAGAATATAGATTCCCTCCTCTGAACATGGTTCTAATAGCGTCATGGGTGTGAAAGTGCTTTGTAAACTACTGATTCTCAGCCAAGGGGATACCTGGCAATGTCTGGAGACGTTTCTAGTTGTCACCTCTGTGTGTGTGTGTGTGTGTGTGTGGGTGGGTGGTGGGGGTGGTGGAGGGGAGGTCCTACTGTCATCTAGTGAGTAGAGGCCAGGGATGCTGCTACCTATCCTACAGTGCTCAGGACAGGCACCAAATTTCAATGGGGCAATTTGAGGAATCTGGGTATAAACTGTAAAGAGCTGTGGATGTGTTAGTGGTTGTGATTCAATGCCCAGAGCCATGGGACGAGCTCCAAGGGGATGGGTTTTCACTATTTAGAAGGGAGGCAGGGGTCCTTTTTAGCTGGGGACAAGGGGGACACTTCCTGGGGGAGACAGGACACACCTTTACCTGTGGGGCTGGCACTGACATCTGGTGGGGCGCATACGGCGGATACGGGCATATCACTGACATCTGGGCTGGCTCTGTGCACTCCTGGCCCAGCAAATTGTGCCTAGCGTTCCAGGCCTCCCTCTGCCCATGGCCAAGGGAGTGGCATGCCCCGCTGGGCAAGCTTGGCCGGCAGGCGCATGTCCTGGAAAGGTAGATCCAGGGAGGAACGTGATGCCTCCCCCCGTGGCACCGAAGGGCTCTCCCAGCAGCAGCGCCTTGGGCCAGCGGGCTGCCCTGGTTCTGTGAGGGTAGTAGGGGCCCTGGTTGAAGAGCAGGGAGGTGGTAGCCTTGGATCCTACCTGTGTGGCCTGTGTAAAATCACAGGATCTGGACAGAATAGTTTGGGGGCTAAATAGGGTTTGGGAGCAGCAGCCTGAAGGCCCATAACAGGGGTACGACTCCCCCATCTCACAGCAGCCCTCAGCTTCCAGCAGCAGCCATAGCTGCCATTCTCTCCCATGCGCTTGACACTGAGCTCAGATGCTGAGTGCATGGCCTTCCTTTTACCTCACAACCCCCAAGGATGGGTACCATTTCACAGATGAGGAATCTGCGGCTCAAGTGAGGTCCAGCATCACTCATTGGGTCAGCGGCAGAATGGGGATGGAACGGTGGGCTGTCTGTCATCCCAGAGACCTAGTTCTTAGCCACTCTGCTGGACGATCTGTGAGTACATGAAGGGCTCCCTGCCTCTGCCCGGTGGGTCTCGGTGGAGACCCCAGCTCAGTGCACCACTGCCTTCCACCAGGAAATCTATAGTGATGAGACCTTAGCTTATCTATTCCCTAATGTCCCAGTGCTTCCATTTGGGGTTCAGAGCAACCTGCTGAGGACTATGGCCCAACCAAGGCCACCCAATTTGTGGGGCAGAGTAGGGACTGGAAACCCAGTCTCCTGCCTCCCAGCACAGCCCCCAGGCCGGGGGTAACAGTCAGAAACATTTCTGAGCCCAAGTCTGTGGCAGAGTCCAGGCCTTCTCCCGTCAGACTGTTTTCATCCATCTCCCCATCCCTGCCTCGGTGGTGGGAGCTGTCACAAGCTGTCAGCTCGTGCTGGGTGCCAGACACAAGTCTAATCAACAGCTCCAGCTCTCTGGGCTTGCCCAGGCCTCAGGCTGCGGAGCCCTCCCAGCTCCAGGCTCCGTCCGGTCCAACAGCTGCACGCAGCGGGACACCTGGCCTGCCTGCCAGGCCACCCGCCCTTCTGAGACAACAGACAGCACCGGCTCTTGCAGCAGGCCAGCCAGCCACCCATGGATGGAAGCCTGATTCAGGTAATAGAAGGGGAGTGGACAGCCAGGCCTTGACCTTCTGAGAGTGCTGCCAGCCATCCTTCCGGGGCCAGACCTCCAGCATGGCTCACTTGAGAAGACCCAGTGCCAGCCCCCATGCCTGCCTGCCTGAAGCTCTTCCTCCAGCCCCCATGCCTGCCTGCCTGAAGCTCTTCCTCCTACAGGCAGCTTTGGGGACGGATCCTTCTGCCATTTACCAGCTAGATGGCTTTGGGCAATGACCTCTGTGATCCCCAATTTCTCATCTATGAAATGGGACTCAGATGGTGTCAGGATTTAAGATCAGGGGTGTCCAATCTTTTGGCTTCCCTGCGCCACATTGGAAGAATTGTCTTGGGCCACACATACAATACACTAATACTAATGACAGCTGATAGCCTTTTAAAAAATCACAAAACTTCTCATAATGTTTTAAGAAAGTTTATGAATTTGTGTCGGGCTACATTCAAAGCTGTCCCGGGCCACATGCGGCCCATGGGCCGTGGGTTGGACAAGCTTGGTTTAGACAGTACAGTGGGAGCTATTATAATTATTCTTCTTGTCATGATTCTACAACCTCCAGGCCAAATCCTCGCTCCTGACCGCTCCAGCTCACACTTAACTCTTTCCTCTGACAGTGTCAGCATGTGTACTGTACCCCTCATGTGTGCTTTTGCTTTTATCTTGTCTTTCTCTCTAGACCCCAAGCTCCTGGAAGGGCAGGTGTGACACCAATTTCCCCCAGAGTTGGCTCAGTCCCTGGCCTGGGGATGGAGGGTGATAAATAACAAGGCAAATGACCCAGTCTTGGATGTGCCCAGAGATCTCTATCTATCGAGGGCTTTCTGGCTGGGTAGGGTCCTGGGGAGTCCCTGTTCCTTCTGCCTTGGGCTAAGTAGAAACCCTTGGCTCAAAGCCCGGGGTGGAGCAGGAGTGAGTGGGGTCATCCAGAGATTGCTCCGTGGCAACCTGAACCATCACCGTTGCAGAGAACAGGTTTGCCAACCTTGCTTCTCCCTCTAGGCTGCCCCCCCTCACCCCACCCCCCACGGCACCAGCAGGAGAACTGAGCTGCTGGAATTCCCCGTGGTTTGCGTGACCGCAAGCTGGGGATGCCTCCCTGGATGGGATCTGGGGTGCTGGTGACACCACCTGGGCCCCACTTTGGGATGGCTTCAGAGAAGGGGGCATGCTACTGCGAGTCAGAGTACCTGGGTCCAGTCCTTAGCTCTGAGTTTGGGTATGGAGCTATGCCTCCTGGGGCCTCAGTTTCCCATTTGTTAACTGAGTGAAAACACTAGATGCCCTTGAAGGACTTTCCACTGAGGATGCCATTCTCTTCCCTGAAGGCCTGGGTCAGACCCTTGAATTGCCATTCTCCCTTTGCCTTTTTGTAGCCCTCGGTGCTGGGCGGGTCAGACCCAGTCCTTGCTCTTCCTATAGCTCATGTTCTCAAGCAGTGCTTCCAGGAGTCAGCTCCAAGGACCCCAGACTCCCCCAAGTCCAAATCAGCAGCCCTCCTCAGCTTTGTGCCCCATGCCCCACTCACGGGGCTGGTCTGCAGGGGGACAGTGGGAGGAGATGGTTGTGCCCTGGTTTCTGCACACTGTGCCACTGCCCCTGAAGTGTTAATCAAATTAAGGCTCCAAGAAAAACAAAAGCTCCACAGCCACTTCAGGAGGCTTTGGAGCCCTCGCTCCTAACAGCTGAGAGAATTCCACATCACCTCTGTCCCCCAAGCCCTGGGTGGCTGGGACCCCAAAGAACACTCTCCTTCAAGCCTGCAGGGCCCCGGCAGGCTGTAATGACCTCATAGTAACAGCCATTGGACACTCGGGGCAATTTCATGGGAGATATTTGTTCTTTGGTCTTGATGCAGAGAATTTTTTCCTCTCCCACTGTCTCCATGGAAACCCCAGCTACACTGTTGGCTATCCCCCTTCCCACCTCATGCTTTTCAGATCAATATTGGAGCTTGGCTCCCCACTGGCTGCCCACAGCAGATGGGGGCAGCTCTCTGGGCCAGGGGTAAGCCTGGGGCAGGGAAAGTGGTCACCCGGGGCTGGGGGTTGAGGAGTCTAGGGTTCTCTTGCTTCCCTGTTGACTCTGCCAAGCTCATCCCTTTAGAATCGCCCCCCCCCCAAAAAAAACCCCACCTCCTAGGGAACCTTCTGTCCCTTCACAGGGAGTCCCTTGAGTCAGGCCCTCTACAAGGAGAAGCAGGCAGGTCATCAGCGGTTACCACCTCTCCCTCCTTAGGCGAGACACAGAGAGGTGTGTGTGTATGGGGGGCTGCTGTCCTCTTTAAGGGCTAGACAGAGTTTCTTCCCTCCCCAGGGAGAGCCAAGGCCGGCCAGCGCCAGCCGCGGGCTCCTGGAGGCACCGCGTCCCGGTCCCTTCCCTTCTTCCATCCCTGGCTCCCCCCCGCGCCCGCAGAAACAGGTCCCTGCACGCCTCCAGCCTGGTCCGCAGCGCGGCGCCGCTCCGCGCACCTCGGCGCGGGGAGCTTGCGCCCGGACTTCTCGGGATTAACCTGCTACTGTGATCCACGGTCCTGCCCTGTAACGGGCTTCCTTGGTGACCTGTCAGCCGGCGTGGGCTGCGCCCCGCGCCCGGCACCCCACCCCTGGCGGCCGCCCCGCGCTCGCGCCCCTTGCGCTCTCGAGCGCCCCAGGCCGCCAGTGGGTGCGGACACTGCCGCCACCCCTGCCGCCTGTGGGCTGGGAGCCGGACCCGGACAGGCGAGGTGTCCACAGGGAGGCCCGGGCAGCAGAGAGCGCGAGTGAGCCTCGCGTCCCGCGGCCGAGACACCTGCCGGGCGCCCCCCGCGCCCGCTGCCCCGCGCCGCCTGGCACCGCCCGCTGCCCCCGGGGCCTGCCCCGCCCCGCCTCGCCCGGCCCCCGCCCGACTCTGCCGGGTCCCGACCCGACTTACAGCCAGTTGCTCGCGGCGGCCGAGAAGACGGCGAAGACCAGGAGGCGCAGCGAACGCAGGCACGAGCGGGGACTCATGGTGCCGCCGCGGGCGCCTGGCCCCTGGCAGCGGCGGCGGCGGCGGGGGGCCTCCCGTCGGGGCGGCAGGTGGGCTCCGCACGGGCGGGCCGGGGCGCGGCGCCGGGCGCGGGCTGGGGCGCGCGCGGCGGGGCTCTGCCTCCGTGCCTGCCGGCAGCCCTGCCCGCTGTTGCGCCCGCTGCCCGGCGCGGACCAGACTGTCAGCGCCGCCCCAGAGCCGGGATGCGGCGGCGGCGGCGGCGGCGGCGGCGGCGGAGGCGGGCGGGCGGCCGGGGGGGCGGGCCGGGGGCGGGCCGAGGATGGGGTTACCTGGGCGGGCCCAGCGGCCCGGGACACCCCCCGGGGGCGGGCCGCAGAGGCGGCGGTAGCGGCCGCGCCGGCCCGGGGGACTGGGCTTCTCCGAGGGCCTCCGCAGCCGGGTGCCGAGGAGGACCTGGAGCCCAAGTCGGCTCCACGCACTCCTGGCTGCGCGCCGCCTAGTCTGGCCCGGCTAGCGACCCAGCTGCCGGGTCCCCCGTCCGGGCCTTGGGGACAGGCGGGCACAGCTCCCCCAGCCCGCCGCTGTGGGCACTGCACCGCCGCCCTTACTGCCCCGCCTCGCCCCCCGCCGGCGCCTCGGCGCTCGACCCCGGCCGGACCGTGGCGGACCCACCCGAGCGCGGCTGCCACTCGCGCGCATCCAGCCGCTTTGGCTCCGGGCGCCCGGGGCTGCGCACCCGGGACTTCGGGGCCCCCCGGCGCCCCCCCTCCCCCGCCAGGCCCCTCCCTGCCTCCCGGCCAGCGCGTCCTCTGGCCCAGCCCCTCCCTGGCGCTCACCTCCCTCAGCCTTCCGGGAGCTGGACGGGGGCCTCCCCAGTTCGGGTAGCTTGGGACAGTGGCCCGAGACTGAGGGAATCTGAAACCTCACTTCTGGCTAGCGACACGATCTGGGCGAGCCCTAAGGAGCAGGGTCTTCTTGATCAAGCCCCTTACCTCTCTGGGCCTCCGTTTTCTCATCATAGAAATGGACATAAGATTGGGGGTTGTGAGGATGGAAGGAGCTTAGGGAAGGTTTCTTCTTAGTGCACTCACCAAATCTTGCTTTGCGTTTTGTTTTTTGGGGTGCTTGTTTTATTTATCCTTCTACATCTGGCAGATTCAGGCTCTATCTCTCAGTGCCTTGCACAGCGGAGGTAGCTGCAATGTTTGTGGAATGAGTGAATAGAGTGGAATGGGCTGCAGCCTGCCTCCCTGGTGCAGAGTGCTCAAGTCCACACCATAGTAAGAGTTACTATCCCCAGGCCCCTGATCTGATTCTGTGTCTCCCCTCATTCTGCCTCCCACAGCTACTCAGAGCTGAAGTGGCATCTTGTCTAAATGGATAAACTAAGGCCCAGAGGGGCACGGAGGTGCCCCACCTCACTAGGGGTTGGGGACAGAGACATAGACCAGACTATGCCCTCACGCCTGACCCAGTGCTCTACACTGTTTTAGGAGCGTGAGGTTTGATCCCATGTAGATGGTCATGTTTGGATGCCGGGATGGTGCCCCTCACTCCACGGAGTCCCCTGAACTCAGCATAGAGGAGGGGCTCAGTAGACATTTGCTGTTGAGAGTGGGCAGAAGGGGCAGAGATTTGTGGGGCCCAGCAAGAGTACAGATGGAGGCTCACATACCATATGTCTAAATATTTGCAAGTTATAAATCAAGCTAACAAAATGTGAAATAAAATATGTTCTATTCTCCTCCCTTGACAAGCACACTTTCATAACAACCTGGAAGGCCAGCTTTGAATGTAGGCTCCTCAGACTCCTTGGCCCTGCACTGGAGAATAGTGGTACAGGGAGAGGAGCACCCCTCCTTCCTCACCTCTGCCTCTGCCCTGCCCTGCAAGGGGCGTTGTGCATGCAAGTGAATGTCTCAGCCTGTAAGCCCAGCAAGCTCCGTCCACACTGTCCCTCCCCCAGAGAGCTGCCCAGGGCAGGGCATCCGCTGATACAGTCCATCCTTGGGATGGATCTCGGAAGTGACCAACTGAAGTCCAGAAGTGGGCTTAGGGCCATCTGGGCAGGGGTCCTGGGTACCCAGAGTGTGAACTAGAGAAGGGTATACAGGCTCCAGGGGCACACCCGCTTGGTCCTGTGGTCTCCTCTCCCTGTGATGAGAGCTTAGCTGGAGGAGGGACAGCATGTGGTGGCTCAGTCAGGGGCCACTCTCACCTAAGTGTGGTACTGAGTTAGCGAACTATTTTGAGTCAAAGTATTTGCTTCCTAGAATCTCAGTGTGGTATGGCAGAAATTAATAATAATAATAATTTAAACAGCAACAGACAATTATTTTAGGGTGGTCATATACCATATTTTTTCATGTCTAAGACGATACTTTTGTCTAAAATTGTTAGACCAAAAATGAGGGGTTGTCTTATACATGGGAGTAACCCCATGCATTGATTTCTTCATGTAGGGTTAGGAAAGTTGGGGTCGTCTTATACATGGGGGCATCCTATACACGGAAAAATATGGTAATTTTCTTTCAAACCAGGACATTTCTGAGAGTGGCTGGGAACTCTCACTGGGAGATTGGCTGGGCTCTCGGGCATGAAGGACTGTGTCAGGCAAATGTGGGTGTTTTGTTGAATCCTTGTTTGCCAGGTGTTGCTTCAAGTGCTTTACACGCTGTCACTCATTCAATCTCCATAACAAATCCCGGAAGGTAGGTGCTGTCATTTTCCACCTTTCAAAGATGTGGAAATGAAGGTTAGAGAGGTGAGTGACTGGCCAAAGGAAAGTGGTGGGCGCAGGACTCCACAGCCATGTCCTCGGTCCTCATGCTGCCCTGTGCCTGGGGCTCAGGTGTCCCACAGGACTGGCCCCCCCGACCTTTAGGGAGCTGCTGGATCTCCAGGGTCGTATCCACCAGGTGGGGACATTACCTGACTCACCTTCTCCAGGGGCTCCTGCAACGCACATGAAGCAGTGGGCCAGAGTCCTGTGAGCTGGAATGAGCTGAGCCAGGGAGGGAGGGAGGGAGGGAGGGAGGGAACGAGGCCCAAGGCCAGAAAGGCCCGCCCTGATCCTGATAAGGACGAGGAGGAGTTCTTGGGTCTGAGTCAGTGGAAAGTCTTAATGTGAAAGTCTCTTTGAGGAAATGGTCTTCTAACTTTTTAGAACCATTTAATTGTGAAGCTGTGAATACAAATTGATTAAAAAGGTCAATGGTCAACAGCGCTTTCATATGTAATCACGTGTCATGATAGCCAATGGGTATCTTGTGCTTCTGATGTGTCAGCCACGGGTCCTGATGCTTTGCTTGCAACTCACTGATTGAATCCAGGCGACAGCCGGAGAAGGTGGATTCTGTTGTTATTCCCATTTACAGATGCTAAAGCCCAGGTGCTGCTCTGAAGTGCTTTAAGATATATCAATACCCCCAGGACATAGGCACTACCATTGTTATCTCCATTTTACACATGGAGAAATCGAGGCACAGAGGGATTGCCCGCAGTCACACAGCTCGTAAGCCACACAGCTGGGCCTGGGACCGCAGGAGGTCTGGGTGCTGAATCTCCCGCTACACTGTTCAATAGACACGAGTTTTCCACATGCGAGGGGCAGTAATGTCCGGGTCCAGGAGAGGACGGTCGTGGGGTTTCTCTGGGCTCCTGGAAGTTACTGTAAATCCTCAAGGTCTGAGGTGGGGCCTCTCCTCTCTGTATTCCTTCTCTGTGCCTGGGGCATGGAGTGAGTGCCTCACAAGTAATGGAATCTGAACACTTCTTGGCCATTTCCTATTACTGGGTTGAAGGAAACAATTCCTTAACTTTCTGAGTGGCCCGCTTTTGGAGTGAGTTCTCCTTTCTTACTAGTAAAATTTTGAAAATTCCTCGAGGAAGGGAAACCTGGCCAAGTTTTTAATCAGAAAGAATCACATACAGTGGATCCAAATTATCACCAACTCTCTAGTCCAGAGCAATCTTAGAAGCACCCAGTAATGGAGTGTTTGGGAAGAGAGAGACTGAAAGTTTTGAGGTGGAGAAACTGAGGGCCTAGGCTTGAGGTCTAGAACATCCGTACACCTGTACATGCATTGTTCAAGGAAATAAGTGTCCGGGGTTCCTCTCCTGCCACCATGGCCTCAGGCTTGGCTTGACAGAACTGCATAGCCCTGTCCTCCAGAGCTGTCCTCCCTGGGGCCCTGCCTGAGAAGGGGACAGAAACCTGAGCAGTTTCAGCCCGCCATGCATGTTTGTGTGGCTCTGGACTTGGCATTTGTTCTCTAAATGCAGGGATAGCTCAGTAGGTTGAGCGCTTGCCTCATAACCATGAGGTCCGGGGATTGAATTCAGCCCCAGCCCGTGCAAACCCACATGCTAAACTGCGCGACAACTGGTAACCACCAGGATGGCAGGAAAGTTTCTCACCTCCCATGAGGGAGGCCCCCAGTTTGGTTCCACCCTGTGTGGCCCCACATCCACCTCTTTGGAATAAAACTATGTCAAAAAAAGAAAAAAAAAAAGGAAAAAAAAAGAATGTACAACTATAGAGACTGCTCTGGGCCCTCCCCCCTCTCTCTGTCTCTCTGACCTTTTTTCAAACAATAAAATAAATCTTAAAAATAAAATAAAAGCAAAGCAAAGACCCTTCTAGGACTCTACAGAGGGTATAAATGGATATATGTCAATTTACTGGGAAGACCTCTCTTTGTTCCCAGCCCTGCCAGACCTTTTTGCCTCTCTGAGCCTCAGTTTCCTCATCTGTGCAATGGCGATTATAAGAAATACTGTGAGCAATCATGTGTGTAAAGCCTTCTAAGCACGGCCCAGCTTTGATGGATGTTGGTGCTTCCTCTTGTTCTATGGTTTAAACTAGAAGTCACACTCTGAAGGGCTGCAGGTGTGTCTTTTTAAAGATTTATTTTTATTGTTTTTAAGAGAGAGAGAGAGAGAGAGAGAGAGAGAGAGAGAGAGAAAGAGAGAGAGATGCAGAGACAGAGAGAAGGGGGAGGGCCCAGAACAGTCTCCATAGTTGCACATCATTGGTTTTTCCACCTAGTTTCATTCCACAGGTGGGCAGGGCTGCACAGGGCAGGAACTGGGCCAGGGTCTCACCCCGGTGAGAACTGAACTGGGGGCACTCCCCAGTTCAGCACATGGGTCCCGCACAGGCCGGGGCCGGGATTTGATCCTCGGTCCCGGGGGATGCAAAGTGAGCACCTCACCCACTGAGCCATCCCATCTTCCTCAGGTGTGTCTTTTTAAATATATGAATTTGTTGACAACACTTCAAAATTGGGAGAGTCACATCAGAAACTATTATAGAACCCCAGTTCATCTTAAAAAGTGGAAATATTTTTGGCAACAGGGCACCCACATTCTCAGGTGAAGAGGAGTGACCTCCTTACATTTTTAGCAGCTGATCATGTTCCTATAGCCCCGACAAAGCTCTCTGGGAAGGAAGGAAGCAAGTATTTCCTGGGCCTCCTACTGTGTGTCAGGGTCCATATTAGCAGCTGTGCCTACACATTGCATTTCATCCTCACCATAAATTATTAATACCGTTATTTTGCCAATGAGGAAATAGAGGCTCAGAGATTTAAAAAAAAATGTCTCCGTTTTCCTTTTATTGTAAGTATAACATGGTGCAATCAGGTTAAATTAAAATCCATCAGTTTTCTAAGAGTTTTCAAACAGGGTAGCGATAGGAAAGTCAAAATGATGGTAAAAAGCATAGTACCCTTGAATTGTACCAGAGAGCTAGAAAAGCTAACCCCTCCCCCTGCAAAAAATTCACTGGACAAGTAACACATTTCCAATAAATAAACAAATATAATAAATCAACTTGACATTCATTATGCCTGATTCTTTTAAGTTATAATAAAATATGATAAATTCCAGCGTTTTAAAATATCTGCAACAGAGAACATAATTTTATGCTTGTGGATATTTCAACCTGATCTAATCACCCTCATTTATTATTATTATTTTATTATTATTCAATTTATTGGGATGACATTGGTTAGTTAAATGACACAGATTCCAGGTGTTTACTTCTATAATACTCTGTCTATGTGTTGCATTGTGTGTTCACCTCAGTTCTCCTTCCATTATCAGATAGAGATTTGTGATAAACTACCCATGCTCACAGTATTAGCAGATGGTACATCCAGGACTTCTCATCAGGACCTATGTCACTTTTCTCTTTTGGGCTCTCTTTCTACCCTCAGCCTAGCACAGGGTCCATGGAGAAACTCTGGTCACAACCCCCTGATTGGTTGATAGATGGACTTAGGCATGTGATGTCAATGCCTGTATCCCTTCCTTAACCTTCTGACCCCAGGGGGCTGTGGAGTTAGGGTAGGGGTCCAGGCATCAGTGTGCACACCTAGAATTCTTGGAATAAAACTCTCTCACTTACATATAAGATGATTGTAGTGTTAAATAGTTTATGAAAATGTTCAAATATACACAATAGAATAAAATAATAGTATAATAACTCCCCTGTATGTATCACCCAGCCTCAGCAATTTTTTTTTTTAATATATATTTTATTTATTTATTTATTTTGACAGAGGAGAGAGAGAGGGAGAGAGATACAGAGACAGAGAGAGAATTGAACTAGGGGAGCTCCCAGTTCAGCATATGGTTCCACACAGGCCGGGGCCGGGATTCGATCCTCAGTCCCCGGCGCTGCAAAGTGAGCGCTTAACCCACTGAGCCATCCCGGCTTCCCCTGAAATTATAAATATTTACTCCCATCTGCTTCATCTACTCTTTTTGTTTATTTCTCTTTTTCTTTTTTTTTTAAGAAAGTTGTATTTATTTATTTATTTTTATTTTTTATTTTTGACACAGAGAGAGAGAGATACAGAGACAGAGAGAGAACTGAACTGGGGGACCTCCCCAGTTCAGCATATCGTTCCGCATGGGCCGGGGCCGGGATTCGATCCTTGGTCCCCAGGGCTGCAAAGTGAGCACTTAACCCACTGAGCTGTCCCGGCTTCCCCATCTCTTTTTCTTTTTTTTAAAGATTTATTTTATTGTTTTTTACTGAGACACAGAGAGACAGAGACAGAGAGAGACAGAAAGAAGGGGGAGGGCCCAGAGCAGTCTCCATAGTTGTACGTCACCATGTGGAAAGCATATCCCCTCGAGCCAGGGGCCAAACTGGGGAACGAGAACCGAAGTGGGGGCCTCCCACATGGGAAGCACACCCCAGTTCAGCATATGGGTCTGCACGGCCTGGGGCCAGGATTTGATCCTCAGTCCCCAGGGCTGCAAAGTGAGCTCTTAACCTGCTGAGCCTCTCTTTTTCTTTATTGAATTATTTCAAAACAGATTCCAGATATCTCGTCATGTCCCCCCACCCGTACATACTTTAGTGTCGATTTCTGAAATCAGTGGGTTATAGCTGCTAAGAGCTGACTGTGCTAATTTCTTTTTAATTCAGAGTTCAATGATGTCATGTTAAAAATTTGAAATCAGCTATGGTGGGAGTACTTACATCATGGAAATCAGCAAATGTCACAAACCAGGGCTTCCTTCTACCCCCACCCCAGAGAACTGGTTGTTAAACATCTACACCACAGACATTTTGTTACATAGCCACCATGCTATTATCTCACCTAGTGAAATTCATGCTAACATTCTAATTAAATGTCCCCAATCGTTTCAAAAATGCCTCTTTACAGGTGGTTGGTCTAATCAGGACTCAAACAAGGTCCGCCCATGACATTTGGTTGTTATTGCTCTTAATTTTTCTTAATGAGGGCATGCCTTACCCTGTCCCTCACCTGTAGCTGTTTTATGCCCTTGATTGTTGCAGATATTGGGTTGGTTGATTTGTAGAGGGTCCCTGACATGTGTCAGCTATTTGTACTGCCAGTTAATGTGTTCCTCTGTCCCAGTATTTCCGGTCTTGAAAGTCTGAATAGATTCAGCTCAACTGTTTGTTTTATTTTATTATTATTACCTTTTTTTTGAGGGGCCTGAAGACTTCATAGATGGTGCTGGGTTCTACAATTAATTTTTCAGTGATTGTAGATGACTTGTGATGAATGAAATGCCAAGTTATTGGGAAGCATTTTTCAATTTATGGTGGCTTTTTGTTGTCTTACCATCAACATCTGTACTACAAGTATACCCACTATGGAATCTCCTGCTATGAAGGAGGGGTCGTCAGACTCAGGAAAGCTGGGCCCCTCTGATTGGGCCTCACCAGTCTGGGCAGGTCTGTCTACATTCCAGTCTCAGGGATGAAGAACTGCCTTCGGGAGTGCATTCCAAGATGCTGTCACTAGGATAGTCAGATATTCCTACCGCATGTCTAACTACAGTCCTTCCTGCTTTCGCTGCGGCCCATGTTCTCTACCTGGAGCCCTGGAATGTAACTTCCTCTCTCTCTAGTCTCTTCTACCTTCGAGGAGAAAAGAAACCCAAAATATCCTGTGATTCTAGAATTCTAAGTCCTGTGGTTGAAGGGGTAATCATTTCACCCCAAAGCCGTTCTAACCTTACCGTGCACTCAGCCCCAGGAGGGGTTGTGCATACCACCTGGGTCAGGGCAGAGGGCATCCACCTTTGCCCATTGTCCTGGAATCACCTGTGCACCCTGGTTAGCAGGTCTAAGGTCTTATGCACCAACCCAACCTCATGTCTTAGTCCTGGTCCCCAATAGGGCTCCTGCTCTGCCCTCTCTTCTCCGCAGGGTGGAATCCTGGAAACCGATTCCTCTCCGCCTTCCTCCTCCTGCCTGCTCTTTGGGGCCCAGAGCCCACCTCCCCCAGTCAGCTGGGAGTTCGCTCTTTCCTCTCAGAAACAGGGAGCTGTGGTGAAAACACTTTTTGTGGCTGAGCCGTCTGCTTGAATCTTGAAAATGGCTTGAGCTCCAAGTGCTGCTGACTCCTTCGGGGGACGCAACAGCCTCGGTCATGCTCGCCTGGAGCCAGAAGTTTGAATCTGAGCCTGTGTTGAAGTTGCTCTTCGGTCCCAACCTAAGTAACAAATTCTTCAGGTGCCGGAAGGCCCCGTGGGACCCATCCCTTGGCACAGGGCAGAAATCAAAAGCAGCTCATTGGCCTGAAGGGAACTTGGGCGTGGGTAGTGTGAGCCTGACTTTCTCACAGGTAATTCACATTACCTACAAGTCCTCGGACACCTGTAAGCCTGCAGAATCAGAAACAAAGGACTGACTTGTAAAATGTTCAAGGTAAGTTACAAGAGGTATTCTTTTAAGTTCATGGTAACAGGGAATTTAATTGAAAGCTAAGGATTACTGCTTAAGGCGGCCAAATTGTTCTTGAATGTTTATTTTCTTGACTTGTTCTTATTAAAACCATTACCAAAATGGATTGCCAAGATGTTTTAGTAGAGGACTTAATTTTCTTAAACATTCTCAATTGAATGAGTGATGTTAATTTGCTCGTCATGCTTAAATCTGAAATCCAACTCTCTGGACAAGAAGCAATATGGAGGCAGCTCACAGGGCTGTGTTCCTTAAGCAGCAACTGGCCTGTGTGTTTCAGGCACAAGCAAAGGGCCTGGGGTCAGCTAGCCCAGGCTTGTCCCTCACTGGCTGCATGGCATTGTCCTTCATCTCCCCTGCATCTGCTCTTCACCTCCCTCCCATCTTCCTTCCATCTGCCCCTTTCCCAGCCCCCATCTCTTCTCCATCTCCCCTCTAGGCCTTTGCTGTTTCCCTGCTGGGAATGCCCCTGAACCCACTCTTTCCTGGGATAATTCCCATTGGATCTCAGCTTACATGTCACGTTCCAGAAGGCTTCCTTGGGCTCCTGTTTCTAATACGTTTCCTCTCAGCTCCCGGGACTTTTTCTTTGAAGCACTTGTCAGCCTACTTAAAATGGTTATTAAATAGTTATTTATAAAATTATCTGTGCAGTGTGTCTCTTCCTGGGGAGGCTTGCTCACTGCTGTGTTTCTGGTGCCACCGTGTGCTAGATGAGTAAGCAAAGTGCAGTTCTCTAAGCCTCAGTTTCTTTATCAAAAAAATGGGCTTATGAATATCTTTCTTTTAAATGGGAACAGATATACCTGCCAAACATTCGTTTCTTTCCTATCCTCACTCTTCGCAGAAAGCTCAAAAGATGTAAATGGTCTTTTGAATTGTTAGCCTGAAAAACCCACAACTCAAGGGAGCAAACACAAAGCTGGGATTATGATTCTGGGGCCACTAAGGTGTCCCCAGTTTCTGCCACAGAAGGATGGACTGGATGACGTTCTCAGATCCTGAGGTGAAGGAGTACTTTCTCCTGGGGATGGGAGAGCTGGTTGTGTGTGCAGGGACCTGGAGAATTGGGGGGGCCCTGCTCTGCGCTGGGAGTGGCTTCTCAGCTTGCACTGGCATTTGAGGGGGCAGGTGCTGGGAGGCTGCAGGGGGAGTCAGGGGAGACTTCCCTGCACGGGTGATATCTAAGCCCAGGTCTGAAGGGTTAATAGGGTTCGCTAGGCAAGTAGAAAGGATGTAGTCTAGGCTCCGAGAGTACCATGTGCAAAGGCCTGGAGGTGAGATGGTGTGGTGTCTGAGGAAGGAAAGAAGTTCAGAGCGGTGTGGGGGTAGAGATGGAGGGGTAGGTGGGTGCTATGATGAAGCTGGAAGAGGTCAGCAGAGGCCAGGGCAAAAGCAGAGAAGAGGAGCCCACCCAGAGTGTGAGGAAAGCCCTGGAAGAGACTGAAGCTTGTGGGATGCCGTGTGTGTGCCTGTGTGTGTGCGCGCACGTGCGAGGGGGCAGTTGGGGGGTAGGGCAGGAGTAGCATCCTCGGCCTCCAGCCAGAAACCATGCACACAGATGCGCAGCCGGCATCCCCACAGATGCAGACACTCCGGCACTGGTGTGTCAGAAGTCTGCCGGGGCAGGAGCAGCTGCTTCTAAATCAAGGCCAAAGGCAGCCAAGGGGCCGGGTTGGGTTTGGTGGCTCTGCCATATGGCCGATGTGGGGGCTGGGGCTGAAGGGGGCTCTCCGTTTGGGATTCTGGGCCAGAATGAGCCTGGCTGGTTGGGCGAAGTTTATTTTGGAAGCTGGGATGATGCAAAATTAAGTGGGGAGGAAAAAATAGATGAGGCGGCGGTGAGGGTCTGTCTGTGGCTGGCGGGGCTGAGAGTGTCCGCTAGAAGAGAGCTGTTGGGTAAACAGATGGGGGTGGCATCTTTTCTGCATGTCCGCTATAAATACCCCGCAGAGCGGCAGGCCCTGCGGGGTTTCCTGGCATCGTGGGTGTGGAGATCAAGGTGCAGACACAGGGCACTTCCGGGAGCAGTCCAGGGTGGCCAGGGCACCTCTCAGATCCCCGGGGGTGGGAGGGCGGCACTGAGGTCTGAGCCGGAGGCCCTGAGCAGGGGTGGAAGGTGCTTGTTTCACTACGAACTGGCTGTGGATCTCAGGCAAGTCTCATGACCTCACTGAGCCTCCGTTTCCTCACCTATAAGGTAGGGATGATATGAAATAAGACATGGGAAGTGTCACTCCTGGCACAGTGACGGGCACACAGTAGACCCTCAGGAAACGCTGTCTCCCATGGTCAGACACCTTCGATTCTGTGTGAGCGGGGTGACGTCTTTCATTTCTCTAAATTTCAATTTTCTTATGAAAAATATGGGGAGGGGGAGTCTAGATCCCCGAGGGATCCCTGAGGGGTCTCCCTCATGTCTATATTAGAGCACTTCAGTATTAATGATCATGGTGATGATAACAGCCTTGCCCACTGCTGGCCTGGGCTGACCTGGCCCACAGTTCTCTACATTCATTGTTATTTCAGTTTATTTTCTCAACCTCTCCATGTTATAAAGAACCTGAGGCTCAGAGAGAAGGAACTACCTGAAGGCCACAGATCTGGAATCAAAAGAGCTTTCATCCAGTCAATAAATATTCAGTGAAGATCAGCTATGTGCCAGGCCCTGGGCCAGTTGTTGGGGATTTAGTGGGTCCCTTTGTCCACGGAGCTCATGGCCTGATGGGGAAGACAGGCTGCATATCAGTGTGGAAACAACAGGCATCTCGCATCTAGCAGGGCCTGGGCCCCTTGTTCTCCTGCATTTGTAGTGGGTGGATTAGGGCTCCTCCTGAGACCAAGGGATTTTGTTGTCCAGATACGCACAGTGCTGGCCCAAGAGTTGGCAGATAGCTGTAGACATGAGTCAAGAACACATCAATTCAGTTCATCAAAACATCATCTGAACACTGCTCTGTGCAGTATTTATGCTGGGGATTTAGGGCTGATGCGTTTATGGGGGTGAAGGGGGTGAAAGCACCTCTTTGTACACATGTGTGTGACATACGATGGTGGAAGAAGCATCCCCATACCTCCCCAGAGCCCAGCGAATTAGGCAGGGCCATTGTAGTTGTCCCCATTTTATCGAGTAGGAAACAGGTCCAGTGAGGTGAAGGGATGTGCCCAAGGACACTCACCTGGGACGTGGTGGGGCAGGGCCTGGAACAGCTTGATGTCAAATATAGTGCTTTCGCTGCAGATGGGAAGGAGCCCTGGACTAGTAGGAAAGGCCCTGGGGGCCCCCAGCCGCCCTCCCAGGCCTGGGCTTGCCTATAAGCTCTGGCCAAGGGAGAGGCAGGCGCTGCACTCTCACTTCCTCGTGTCCCATTACGAAGGTGCCTGCCTAGAGTCTGAGAGTTTTTGGAGACCTAGCTCTGCCCTTTATAAGCTGGGCCATAGGAATTGCTCACCCTCTCTGAGTCTGTTTCTTACTCCATATGAACATTGCAGCTTGGATGCCCCATATTTCTCCTCCAGGGTACCCCTTGGCCTGTCCTTGGGCTCAGAAGGGCACACTTAGGAGCCAGGATTCTGTCTGAAACAGGACAAGGACAGAGTTTATGCTCCAGCCCCCAGGGAGAGCCGGGCTCCTGGCTCCTGGCTCATGCTGAGGTCCCCACTCACCGCACGTTGGGCAGGGCAGCAGAGGAGTCACACTATCCCCGTTAACCTCTGGATTTCCTGGATTGAAGAGATGGGGCCAGGGCCGTTATTCTCTGTTCCCCTCCTGACTCAATCCCCCTCACACTGATTCTGGGACGATGCCCCCAGGCAGCCAGAGTGGGCACAACCTGTGTGGCAGAGTTTCGGCTATTCACAAATACCCAGGTTCTCCCCATTCCAGACCTGTGGTAGGCATGCATTGCCCACTCCCTTGAAGTTAGCGGTGACCATGTGACAGGCTTTGGCCAATGACATATGATAGCAAACAGCAACCAGCAGGATGGTGGTGGCTTGGGCCCTGAGTGAGGATGACATGAAGCAGAGCCCCCGCCAACCCACAAGCATGTAGTGTGAACCAGAACTACACAGTTACTCTTCAGAGCCATTGAGGTTTTGGAGGAGTTTGTTACTGTGACATAACCCAGTGCATTGTGACTGGTAGGCTCTGGGCGAGAGGCAGATGGGACAGCAAGAGGGAGTGTGCTCTTGGAATTAACTAATTGATTTTTCCTTCCTTCTCTTATTTTTCATATATTTATCCATCCATCTATCCATTCATCTATCCATTTGTCCATCCATCCACCCATCCATCCATATTTATTCATTCGTCCGTCCATCCATCCATCCATCCATTCATCCATCCAAGGATTTAAACCCAGGTCAACTTGACCATGCAGACCAACCTCTGTTGTGCTGGGATGCCTCTTGGGAGAAGACACACTGTTCTCTCTGCCAGCCTGAATCTACTCTGTCCATAGGGTCTGCCCAGCTCTCCCTCCTCCAGGAAGCCTTCCCTGACCAGCTCCCAGCCCCAGCCAGGGTGTCTGGGGGTCTGGAGGGGTCCACAGAGCCCTGATCACAATGGCTGGCCCACAAATGTGTTAACTGAGCCACAGCCTGGAAGCACAATTGCACTTTTCTAGCGGGAGCTGAGACATTTTGGGAATTCGCTGGCAGTGGTTCATCCCAGGACCTGGATTGCCCAGAACAGCCCAAATTCACACATCTGGGGACCCTTGTCCGTGTCAGGTCCCATGTGTCCTTTTGGGCTTGGCAAACATGATCACCCTAGACATGTGTTTCCAGCATCCCAGCCCCACTCTTAGCTCCTCCAGAGTTCAGAGCAGCATGAGGTCCACCTTGAAACCCACGTCTTATTTTGAAAAAAAGGAGGAGCCTTAATGTAGGAGAAATTGAGTTTTAGTGAAATTGTCAAAGGCTGGTTGGTTAGAGGAGCCCTCGGACCGCCGCTATTTCCTCCGCGGTCTTCCCAGCAGCTTGCTGAAGTACAGAGAGAGCAGAGGCTCGCCTCAGCCTTGGGAGGCAGGGCAGTCTAGCGGTGAATCCTGGGCTTGAATTGCTTTCCACCTCTGTGTGGAAGCAGGCAATTCACATCTATGAGCCTCAGTTTTCACATCTGTAAAATGGGGGTTTCCTCAGATGGAAAGGTTGTTGTAAGAATGTGATGGGACAGTGATAATGTGATGTGCCTGGCACATAGTAGGTGTGCAATAAATTATAGTCACTATCAATGGTGGTAGTAGCGCCATGCACTGGACAGGACCTCATTCGTAACAAACGTGCAGAGATTTCGAGGCAGGAGTAGAGGTGATGGTGGTGATTGTATTCTTAAACTTATTTTACTTCCTCCTGTGGAGGAAGCTTAGCCTCTGGATTAAATGTTGGGACTGGGGTCAAGGGCACAATTCAATTTACACTTGAGGGGAAGGGAATTATTGTGTGTCAGGCACTGAGGTAGGCAGAGTAGGTCCGTGATTTCTTGGGAGCCTTGCATGGACTCAAAGAGGGACCACTAGCCCCATTCTACAGATGCTACAACTGAGACTCAGAGGCACTGAGGGGCTGATGAAGGTCATACAGTGAATAAAAGATGGAGCAGAGATTTCAGCCCAGGTCTCTGTGCGCCCCTATTCCTTCTGGCATAGACAGCGCTCAGGCATCTATGCGGCTCATTTTCTCCACTGCCAGCCGAGGTCATGTGACAGCGGAACAGTGTTAGCAAAGCCTCTCCTCAGTCCCACAGGGGACTGGCCTGGCGCCTTGGCTTTGACTTGGCCCATCCCGCTGGACTATGGGCTCAGGTCTGCTCTGGAGTGACTGGGTCAAGCCTGCTGGAGGCCTCAGGGCCAAAGAAAGGTGGCAGGCCGTGGGCGAGGGGGCAGCAGGTGGTGGGCACTGGGGAGTTGGCAGGTTGCTTCCCAACACCTCGTCCTTCCGCCCTTTCCTCCCCTTTCTGCCCCTCACTGGGTCCACCCCTGGATCCACTGCCTTCATTCTGGAGCCTACCTCTTTCCCACTCGTCAGGGAGAGGACCACCCTGCGCTCGATCTCAGCCACATTCCCCACTGTAAAGAAAGGCCCAGGGACAGGAAGGGAGAGTTGCCAAGTGGCAGAACCAGAACCAAGAACCTGGACTCCAGCTTCCCTGCCCAGGGCCACTTCCTCTGAATAACCCCGGGAATGACGCTGTTTCCCAACAAGACCCTAGATGGTTCCGTGGGAAGTGGGAGCAGCTAATCTGAATCCAGAACTGTCAAGGAACATGTGGGACACACAGTCAGCGTGGCTAAACAACACGAAGCCCCACCTCCTCCCCCCGTGTGCCAGGGGCTGAACGTATGGCTTCTCCCAGGAGTGAGAACACAGGGTGAGGCTGAACCCAGTGCTCAGGGTGCAATTTCAGGGGAGGTGGCACCCAGGCAACGTAGAGACTTTGGAGCGAGGGGCCACTCCTGGCTCCCCTCCTTCCTTCGCCATGGCGGCCTTCGGGAAGGCTGACCAGCGAGCCCTTGTGCCAGGCCGGGCCTCCTCAGAAGATTGCTTCTGTGCCTTCCTGTTGCGGTTTTGACTTTGGAGAAATGCTCCGGCCTTGAACTCGTCATGGGCCGGCCCCATGTGAAGCTCCAAGTTTGTTCAGCCGTTTTGGGCTCTTTGGTGGCAGGGAGCTCGGCCTTAAGCAAAGTCCAAACTGACCGCAAGTTTCCAGGGTGACTCTGTAGAGGACGGGCCTATTTACATGTGGTGGGCGTTATATCACCACTTCCTTTCACGCTTAGTTTGTGAAGGGTTTTCTCCAGGGGGAGGAAGCGTGGCCCTCTTTCCACCATCACCTTCGCTGTTCCTGGCCCCTCGGAATTGGGAGGCTGACTGGGAAGAAGGGAGGCAGTGCCTCAGTGGTTAGGGGGAGGCGGCAGAGAGACCTGGCTTTGCAGCCTTTAGGTCCTGGCTTACACGTCACCTCCTCCAAGAGGCCTTCCCTGACCACTCTGCCCCTGTTTTATTCTCCTCACAATCTTTACCATGGTCTGAATCCTCTCATGGTAGATTTATTTGTTTTACTGTCTCCCCACCAGGATGTCCACTCTGAGGTCAGGAGCTGTGTCTGTTCACAGATGTATCTGCAGTGCCTAGAACAGTGTCAGACCCACCGTAGGTGCTCCGTCAACAGTTGCTGAATAAAGGCCCAAATGGGGAGTTATGGCTCCAACAGCGGTACTCAGACTTCAAGGCGCTTCACAGCCCCAGGGCGCTTAGCTCTACTGACCTGGGGCCTCACACCAGAGGACTCAGTGAGTCTCAGGTGGGCAGGGATCTGCAGCTGGTCTGGGGACCATCCCTTGGGAGACACTGGCCCAGGGACCCCTGGCGTGAGTGTGGCCTAGAGCATGACAGAATGGGTGCTAAGCCAGGGGGCAGCTCCCTGAACACCCTGCCTTGGAGGTGTTGGGAAGGGCCTGTGCAGTAAGAGGGACCTTAGGGGCCTAGTTGAGGGGACCAGAAGGTGGATCCCATCCCAGGGGAAGCCAGGCTCTCCCCCATACAGGCATTTGTATCTCGGATTTCACGTTCTCATAATTCTATGTTTAATGTCTATTCTGTCTGCTAGGCTATAAGTGTTCCGAGGGTAGGGATTCCGTCAGTTCCTAACTGCCCTTGGACCTAGGCAATTGAGACCCTGACCTTGACCCTGGTCCCTGTGCTGGTCCTCCTTTGCCTGCACTCCATCTCACAGGATGAAGGGCCAAGGGGATGTGCCCACCCACAGCCCATATCATACCTCCTCAGAGACCACCCTGCAGACGCTGGAACCCCCTGTCCCGGAGGCCTGAGACCACTCCCAGGGTCTGGTGGGCCTCTTCCCTGCGCCCTTTCTCTCAAGGGTGGACTGCACTAGGTGTGAGTACTGATAGGTGGAGGTGGTCATGGCACAGGTGTTGGGGGCCTGGACAGAGTATGGATGTGTGGGCTGGTGTGTCCACAGAAGGAGACGACAGGCCATGGCTGGGCTCTTCATATGCCCTCCTGCTGGGTAGCTGAAAAATTTCCTCTTGTTCCCAGTCATGTTCCCAGGACCGTTCAGGGCCTGGGGTCTGGCTCACCCTCTCCTTCCTTCTTCCCTGGTTTCCCTGCTCTAAGCCTGCACACTCCTTGGAAAGCAGGCAAGGGAAGGGGTGGGAAGGATGTAAATGTGTCATTGCCCTGCCATGTATGTTCATCATTTATTTAGGGCCTGCTGGCGTGTCCAGGGCTTCCTCAAGTTTCCATGTTTAATCCTTATGCTATCCAGGGATTAGGTAATGTTTTCCCAGTCCTATGAGGCTCAGAGAGGTGAGGCAACTCTTCCAAGGCCACACAGCCAGTAGAACACCCTTGAGCACTGACTGAGTGCTCACATGTTGGGGGAACCCATGTTTACGACAGCTCTGGGGAATTGGGTGGGTGCATGTGCTGACGGAGGCCTGTGTCTGTAGTGCTGATGGGGAAAAGGGTGGGTATAGCTCCAAAGCGTCCTGAAGGAGGCAAGAGCAGGTTTCAGTCACACAGGGGCACTGGGGCCATCAGGGTTTCAGCAGTGTGAAGAGACAACTTGGGAGCTCTTCAGACCCCAAAGCCCTCCCAGAGCCACCACAAAGAACCGCCAGTCAAGTGAATACAGGGCCCTGGCTATGCAAAAGCAGCATCAACCCCCCGGCTCCCTTCCAACCAGGGGACTAAGAGGTGGCCCCTAGAAGCAGAACTCACTACTAGGTGAGGCAGAGCTCTTCCAGGTCAGTGTCCCCTTGGAAAGGCTGAGCCCCTGGCCGGGACCCCTGCAGTCAGCCAGTGTTTAATGGAGTGCCAGGCACCATGCTAATGTCATGGTCCTCGCAGCCTGTGGGCAGGTTGGAGCTACTACGCTGTGCTGCATATGGAGAAGTGGAGGCTCGGAGCGATGTGGGCCTTGCGTGAGTTCACAGAGCTGCCAGGGGAGAGCCGAGGTGGCTGCAGGTCTTGGACTCCAGAGCCCAAGGGCTCTTCCTCCACATCTGCCTGGTATTTGCTGAAGTCTTGGGCAGTGAGGCCGGAGGAGCAGGAAGAGGTGACTTCTGACTCCTGCTGCCCTTGGCCCCTGGACAGACCAGAGGAGCGTGTGGCATGCTGGGGCTGTGGGCTGCTGGGCTGGACAGGGAGCAGTTAGGGGAGGGGTAGCGTAGAGAGGTAGGAAACCCAGCCTGGCAATGCCAACCCCTAGCAGGAAACACCTTTGCTTGTTCGGCCAGGTTGTGGGTAGAGGGCAGCTGTGTGGGGTGCCCATGCCACAAACCAGAGATGGTTTCTAGGGCAGAGGGTAAACAGTTGCCTTGGCTACTTGGATGCACACCTGGGGTGATGGTCAGCTCTGGAATATTCTGGGAAGGGATGGAGGGGACCCAGAGGCCTTGGCTTCTGAGTGTGAGCTGGAGAAGGACCCAAGAGGAGCCTGCTATCCCAGAAGCTGGCCCCAGCTGGGCAACTGGGGTCCTGGAGTTGGGACACCAGAGACTTCTTTCTGCTCTGGTTGAGCTTGTGTGACAGGAGAGAGAGAGGGCGTCACATTTCTTAATAATTATGCCCCTTTCTGATCCCATACTGGGTTGTCTACACTCCATCTCGTTCGTTCACCCACCAGGGAGTCATGGAACAGGCTCTGAGGTCAGCCTGGGGGACAAGTACCAAGAGGATAGACTCATAGTCGTCTCTGCAGAGTTCAGTCCAGAAAGGTTGTAGCAGTCTCCTCTTATCTGTTGTTTACAGGTGACACCAGCTTAAGCAAAACGAAACGAAACAAAACATGGGGTGGGGGGCATCATGTGAAGGGGCAGACTGGCAGGGGCTGCTGCCTCAGGGCAAGAGGACATTTCTCAGGCTCAGCCGCTCTCTCTCTGTCTCTTGGTTGTATGTTCTCTGTCCAGGGGCTTCATTCTCAGCGGGGCATTCTCCGCGGGGCATTCTCCATGGGGTACTGAGGATGCCTGACCCAGCCAAGGTCCCTACAGGTCCCCTTCCTCTATCAACATCCAGATATCCAATCTTAATCTGGACCCGCCTCTGGGTCCATTAGTGTGTGTGTGATCATTCTCCTGAGGAAGAGGCAAAAACAATGTGTACTGAGAAGACAGGTATCCGAGGACAAATTTGTAATCATGATTGGTGCTACAAAGGAGTACAAGGTGAGATCAATAAGTCAGGGAAATCTGATCTGGTCTGAGAAATCAAGGACGGCTTCCCTGAAGAAGTGGACTTTGAATGGAGATTTAATGCATAAGCAAGAGTGAACTGGCCTCGGATGGGGGAA
Source organism: Craseonycteris thonglongyai (assembly GCA_004027555.1). Classification (NCBI taxonomy): domain Eukaryota; kingdom Metazoa; phylum Chordata; class Mammalia; order Chiroptera; family Craseonycteridae; genus Craseonycteris; species Craseonycteris thonglongyai. The sequence continues at coordinate 181,466 of PVKE010000057.1, read as the reverse complement.
AGTGTTCCTGGCAGAGGGAACAGGGCAGCCACGAGGTTGGGTGCAGAGAGTTCTAGGCAGAGGGCAAAAGATGAGTGGGTAGGGGAGCAGGGGCAGCCCACATGGGACATTCTGTAGAGGTGACAGAAGGAACTTTGGAGTTTCCTTGAAAGCAATAGAAAGCCACTGGAGAGTTGTAACTGGAGGGTGGTATTATTGAATACCATAGACTCTCAGTTAACCAGCACCCATGGGTATTGGTAGATGCTGGATAAATGTAAGTAGACTCTCCATTAACCGGAACTCAAGCAACTGGCAAAATCTCAAGCAACCAGGAAAATCTCAAGCAACCGCCAAAAAAATGTTGCTAGTTGCTCAAATTCCAGTTAACAGAGAGTCTACTGTACATGTTCTCTACAGATCTTTCTAGCTGTAGTATGAGAGTGAATTGAAGAGGCTAGTAGATTATAGTATTAGTCCAGGCAAGAAATGATAGTGGTTTGAATGAGGAAAGTGATATAGGAGACGAAGACAGATGGATGAATTTGAAATACATTTTGGAGATAAAATTAAGAGAATTTGGTACCTGACTGGATGGGAGAGGGGTGGGAAGGGATAAACACTTGAAGAGTTCAATCTATGGCATTAGAATTATTGGCTCTCATGTAACTGAGGCTCACAAGTAGGTCACAAAGAATGTGAGTGGCTGAGTTTAGATTCAAACTCAGGTCTGCCTCTCTTCCAAACCTATGTCCTGCTTCTCCATGGTTCTCTCTGCCTTTATCTCCCCTGAGTGACAGGTTTAGAGAAGCTCAGAGAACCCAGCTCCCTGCTGGGGGAACACCCACAGTGAGTTGCCTGAGGATTCTAGGGAGTCCACAGTGAGGAGTCCAAGTCAGAGGGCTGGTTAGAGTGAAGCCCAGAGTCACGTGACTCAGAAAGGGTGTCAGTAGCCTGGGGAACTTCAGTGTCTCTGAACCTGCAAGGACCCTGGAGCCAGGCCTGGAGATCAAGTCCTGGCCCTTGATCTCTGAACTCTGTCTCTAAGACCCAGTTTCCTTGCTTGTAAAATGATGTCTACAATTCCTACCTTGCAGGGTGATTGCAAGGCTGAGATGAAGCTTTGGCACTGAGAAGGGACCTGTAAATTGTAGCTATTAAAATTCTCTTATGCTAATCTGGGGTTTTGAGTAACACCGAAAGAGTCAAGTAGGTTTCCCTGTTTGAGATTCTGGGATGGGAATTCCCAGAGGTGGGAAACCTGCAAAGACAAATCCCTGGCACCTTAAATTTGTACCCTTATCCTCCATGGCTCAGCAAAGTTTGTTCTTCTCCAGGGAGCCTTCTCAGCCCACCCCATTCCCTGCTCCAGGCCTTGACTTCTCAGTGGACCTGCACCTTACGTTGCTGTCTTCTTGCTGATCTGACCTTCATGAATGACCCCTTTGCTCTCAGAAGGTGAGGCCAGGTAGAGTTGCCCAAATAGCTGAGTGACCTGGAGCAACTTAAACTCACAGTCTCTCTGTTAACTCAGGAATTCAGAAGAGGTACGAGGATTTTCCCCAGAGCATGTTTAAGAATTCAATCAGAGAAGGGGATGCCAGGATGGCTCAGCGGGTTAAGCGCTCATTTGGCAGTCCTGGGGTCCGAGGATCGAATCCTGGCCCTGGCCCATGTGGATCCATATGCTGAACTGGGGTGTGGCCCCTACTTTGGTTCTCGCTGGGGTGATTTTCCCATATGGGAAGCCCTGGGTCCAGTTCCTACCCTGTACGGCCTCCAGCCCACCTGTATGGAATGAAACTATGTCGAAAACTGATGACGTACAACTATGGAGACTGCTCTGGGTCCTCCCCCTTCTCTCTGTCTCTCTCTCTCTGTCAAAAACAATAAAATAAATCTTAAAAAAAACCAACAATTCAACGAGATAACGTATGTGTAGTGCCCAACACGGCGATAAATGGGACTTCTCCTTGGGTTGTCATTGTAGGCTCATGCCTGTCTTTCTAGGTTGCGAGCCTCACAGCCTGACAGGCTGCCAGGCACATAGTAGGAGCTCCTTGAAGGCCTGTTGAACCAATGTGCTCCCTTTCTTGGAGTCCCCAGCAGTGCCTTGCACATGATTGAGAGGCAGGAGGAGGTAGAGGTTAGTCAGGAGAATGCTTCACTTAACCTGCTCCCTTCTCTGCAAAAAGAAAATTAAAAGGCCACCTCCCAGAGTTCTGTGATGATTTGTTAAATCACATTAATGTAGGCATGTAAAATGCTTAATGCAGTGCATGATGGGAGCTGCAATTATGATGATTCATCAACGAACTCCCGTGTACATGGCTGCCTAATGCAGTGAGCCTGTGTGGGTGGCTTTCCCAGTATCCCTCTGCCCTCCCAGAGAGCCTTGGTTTTGGTTTGGGAAACCATGTAGTTCCAGGGACTAACTCCGCTTCTGGTGCCAGGCAGGAGAGGGGCTAAGTCAGTGACTCCCTGACTCAGTGATTGGTTTAGGGTTGGGCATGTGACCCAGACCTGTCACAACAGACTGAACCTCAGGACATTTGCTGGGAATTCTGGGGCAGTGATGTGTCTCTGCTACCCTACTGAGCATGAATGAGGCAAACTTTGTTTTAGGAACTGCTGGCAGGTGTGTTGGGCCTATAAGGGGGGCTCAGTCTTGAGAAAGGCAAATTGAGTGAGGGAAAGAAACTGGGTCCTTGCTGTTAACTGGGTACTGCTAAGCTGCTGGATCAAGCCCTTCCTGAAGGACTTTAAAAAAAAATAAAAATGAGCCAATAAATTGACTTTATTATTTACGGCTGTTTGAATTGGGTTTTCTGTTCCTAGTAACCAAGATCATTCTTACAGATACAACCCATACATTTCTCCACCTTGTGTAGCTGTCACTTCCTTTCTGTGGGTGGGGTGACATCGGCTCAGGCCACATTTCCTCCATGAGCACATGGACTTTGTGAGAACCAGCTGACGCTGCTGCCTGTCGGAAACCAGACCACCCAGGAGCCGAAAGATTATGGAAACATAAAGAAAACCAGAGAAGGGAAAAATCCAAGTGAATGCTTCCAGAATAACCAAAAAGAAAAAAAAGTGGTGGCAACTCTAATAGCGAAATAATTGACCATCACACTCCTGATTGAGGAGGGCGTACCTCGATCTAAAACACCTGAAGGATGTATCATCGCCGCAGGAAATTTTCGTTACTTCTGGCTGCCAGCATCTGCTCCCCTGCAGACCAGCACTCTGATTTCTGTTTCTGGAATGATCTCAGGGGTCCCACTTTCCTTAGCTAAAGGTGGGCAAACAGAAGCTCCGTTACTGGAATTGGATCTTGAGGTGAAGAGGCTGATCCATGCATCCCTGAATTGGAATCCTTACCATACTATTCTGGTTGTGAACCCAATATTGTACCTTCTGCTATCTGTTCTTGGTTCCCCAGCCTGGTGCTCCAACCCCTTATGAATCCTGTGAACTCCCAGTAGCTGAAGCGACCAAGGATCATTCCTGATGCTTGCAGCCAAAGAGTTCTCAGTGATAAACCTGCTGAAGAGGCCAGGACAAGATGGGATAGAGGTCTGTCATTTATTGAGAGCTTGTCAAACACAGGCTGGGTGATTTTCCACTAGGTTCCAGCTAGGCACTTAATGGGTCCATTCTTAGGAAGGTAGACTGGGTAATTGTGAAGGGTCCTTAAAGTCATAGTGCATTGCCAGGCATTAGGCATTGTTTGTAGGCTACCTACAGACATACAGATATAATGATGTTGAAGTGATGAAGATAATATCTCAGAGGGGACACCAAAACACTGGTATTTATTTATAAAAAAAAATGTGTATTTAGTTTTACATATTTAAACTTCAGTCACCTTCAAAGTATTCTCTGTTTGATATAATACACCTATTGACTGTAGGCTGACCAGATGTCCCCTTTTAAATGGGACAGAAAGTGATGATACTGTCCTATTTCAAATGGTATGGCTGGTCAGCCTCCTGACACCTTGAATTTTACCTAGTGAGACTTGGTTGACCATGTGTACCATTTGAAATGGGACAGTACTGTTGTGTTCTGTCCCATTTAAAATGGTATGTCTCGTCAGCCTACTATCGAGATGCTTTTTCCACTGCTCACAGCAGTTTTTGCACTTGATGATTTTGATGCCATGTAATGCTTCTGTGTGCTTTGTTTCACCTCTTCCACTTCAGCAAAACGTTTCCCTTTGAGCAGTGGTACTCAACCTTTTTGGCACCAGGGACCAGTTTCACGGAAGACAATTTTTTCACGGATGAGGGTGGGATGGTTTCAGGACAATTCAAGTGCATTACATTGATTGTATACTTTATGTTTATTATTATTGCATTGTAATATGCAACAAAATAATTATACAGCACATAATAATGCAGAATCAGTGGGAGCCCTGAGCTGGTTTTCCTCCAACTAGATGGTCCCATTTAGATCCCTCTGTGATCCCTAGATCCTTGCGTGTGCAGTTGACAATAGGGCTCACATTCCTATGAGAATCGAATGCTGCTGCTGATCTGACAGGAGGCAGAGCTCAGGTGGTCATGTGAGCAATGGATCTCTGTTGTCAATACAGATGAAGCTTCGAAGCTTTGCTTGCTCACCAGCTACCCCTCACCTCCTGCTGTGCAGCCCGGCTCCTAACAGGCCATGGATCACTACCTGTCAGTGGCCTGGGGGTTGAGGGTCCCTGCCCTGGAGGAATTTTGTATCCGAGGAAACAAAAACAAGTTGCTCAGGGTGAGATCAAGTGAATAGGGAGGTGGGGCATGGGGTCATGCTCTTTTTGGTCAAAAACTGATGAACATTCAGCGCAGTGTGGGCAGGTACATTGTCATGCCACACATTGTTGGTTGCTCATGTTAATTACCCATCATGAAATGGGCAGATGTCTTGAAAAAGTCTCCAGAAAAAATTCACTAAAGCCAGTGGCAGGGGAAGCTGGAATGACTCAGTGGGTTAAGCTCTCACTTTGCAGTCCCGGGGACCAAGGATCGGATCCCGGCCCCAGCCTGTGTGGATCCATATGCTGAACTGGGGAGTGCCCCCAGTTCGGTTCTCACCGGAGTGAGACCCCAGCCCAGTTCCTGCCCTGTGCAACCCCGCGCCCACTTGTGGAATGAAACTATGTGGAAAAACCAATGACATGCAACTATGGAGACTGTTCTGGGCCCTCCCCCTTCTGTCTCTGTCTCTTTCTCTGTCTCTCTCTCTTTCTGTCAAAAACAATAAAAATAAATCTTTAAAGCCAATGGTAGCCTCTCACAACCCACATCAGCTGGTACCCTGATGCGGATGGGTTCCTAGAACACTGATCTAGCGGGGTAAGACTGTACAAGGGGCCCGCACTCCAGAAGATAACTCAAGTTTTGTTGGGGGTTCCCCCTCTTAAGTCAGTTTCAAGGATTTCTTAAACTTATATTTTAAAACACCACTAGGTAGTTTATCATCTAATCAGTATGAAATGTAAAATCTAGGAAAATGTTCACATGGAGAAGGGTATTGGCATGAAAATCTAAGACTCACATCTGTGGGGGTGTGATGAGCAGAAGAAGTGTTTTTCAGGACCGTTGTGATCACTGGTCCTTTGTGGCTCCCAGGACCCACTTTCCCTCCAGAACTATATCCTGCTAGAGCAGGGGTCTCCAAACTTTTCAGCCCGCGGGCCGCATTAACTATCAAACAGCAGTTTGGGGGCCGACTACACACTCGAGGTCCAAATAAAAAAGAATCAAAACATAGATGTTGTTTTTAATTATTTATTTAATATTATTTTATTCAGATAAAAAGGTCTACATGGGCCAGATGAGAGCGCCTCGGCCTCCGGCCATAGTTTGGAGACCCCTGTGCTAGAGCTATGGGAACAGGGTCCTCCCACTGCAGAGGTGCCATGTGACTCAGATCTGGCCAATCAGAGCATTAGATTTTCCTGGCCATAGTGATTGGTTCAGGGATCGGCACATGACCTAATCAGAGCCAATGAGAAGCAATCAGAGTTTTGCTGGGGCTGCTGGGAAGGAGCCGCCCACCTCAGCTGAGAGGATTTAAACCTGAGGAGAGCTAAAGGTCTGGAGTGGCCGAAGGCGGGAAAGCTTGTCTGTGAATGGAGCCAGCGTAGAGGAGGGGGAGCTGAGTTGGAGAGAGAGGAGCTGGGCTGTGGTAAGGAAGGTTTGGACCTTCCTACTCTTGGACTCCTCAGTGACAGCAGCTAAAGCAGCTCCTTTTTTCTTAAGCCACTCAGGGGTCCTAATGGACGCATGGGAGAAGCGGTGCTGGAATTCGGAGACTCCATCCTGTTGTTAGCACCCAGAGAGACGTGCATCTCGGGAAAGGCACATTCAGTGTAATTCAGCCAGGGTCCATGGACCTGCTTTCCTTGTGGGGTGTGAATTCCACTGCGACTCCGGAGGGGACTCCTTTTAGAGTTGCCAGATTTCGCAAATAAAAATGCAGGGCATCTAGTTAAATTTGAAGTGCAGATAAACAATGAATAGTGCTTAAGTATAAGTATGTCTCATTCAATATTTGGGATAGCCTTACATTATTATTCACTGTGTATCTGAATTTCAAATGTAATTGAGCACCCTGTGTTTTATCTGGCATCCCTACCCTAGATTTCCTCAGAAGTCACCCTGGACAGGTTTGTTTCCCCGATGAGGAGGAGGAGGAGGAGGCAGGCACGGTTCATGTGAGGTGACACTGGGTGGAGTGGGAACCTGGAGATGTGACAGGTAACTGGGGAGGAGCTGAAGAAGGGGAGAGGGAAGAAAGCACGGAGGAATGGGGTCATTGAGGGTGTCACCAAATGGGGGCCTTGGGCCAAGCAGGGGAAGTGTACTCTGCATGGCAATGACTGTGCCTGCAGTGGTCACAACCCCCTTGAAGAGGAAGCCTTTCTGTCTTCCCCTGTGACTCAAGGAGTCCATGTTTGCACCTAATGACCCACCAGCTCTGGATGACTGGCTAAGGATGGGCTTATCCAAGGGCAGCCCAACCAGGACCAGACTTCACAGTGACTCAATGAAAGGAGTTGAAGTGGCGTGGTCAGATCCCAGGCCTGAGCCGAGAGATGAGGAGGCCAAGGCAGCTGGCAGTGGGAACTGAAGCCTGATGGAGATGTGGAGGGAGGCTGAGAGGCCATAAGGGGCCCGTGCAAAGGGGAGTCATGAGGGAGGGAAGCTGTGCCAACACAGAAGCTGTGAGATCAAGAAGCTAAGCCAGGGAGGCCGGGATAACTCAACAGGTTGAGCGCTTGCCTTGCACCTGCAAGGTCCGGGGATTGAATCCTGGCCCCGGCCCGTGCAAACCCACATGCTGAACTGGGGTGTGCTTCCCATATGGAAGGCCCCCAGTTTGGTTCCCTCCCCACACGGCCCCATATTCACCTATGGGGAATGAAACTATGTTGAAATGAATGATGTACAACTGTGGAGACTGCTCTGGACCCTCCCCCTTCTCTCTGTCTCTCTCCCAAACAATACAAAAAATCTTTTAAAAAATGAAGCTAAACTAGGTCTTGGAATTCCAGATATGACCCCACGATATGACCCTACTCTTGAGAAGCTCTCAGTTTCATGGGGAACAGACCCCTAAAGAATAAATATTGTGTCTCAGTGTGAGAATGGGGAGATGCACAACACACTCCTGAGACCTAGAGGAGGGAGATGCCAACTCTGCCTGGCAGGGAGAGACGGCCTACTGGAGGAAGTGTGCTTGAGCAGGGAGGGCATGGAGGATGAGTAGATGTTTGCTGAGGGGGAGAGACAGGAGAGACACTGGGAGTGAAGGCACTGAGAAGCAAGAACTGATGTGTTCAGGAAGAGAGGAGGCTGGATTAGAGATGAGGACTTGGAAACTGACTGTCTTCAGGTGACATGTGGTTAAGGCTAGCCAAGGAGAGGGAAGACACCAGGGTCACAGGCGGCTGCTTTGGGGGGCCAGGTGGGCACATGAATGAGCTAAGTTGGTCAGGTGTAAGAGAGATTCCTGTGGTCTTCTGGGTCTGGCTTCTATTAATATTTCTACATTTGAAAGGGCAGGGATTCAAAAAATTATTCTCTAATTAAACCACAGTGAAATGATAAGGTGCAATGTCACTATGGCCACAGTCTGTCTAAAGCAGAGGTCTTTGACCCTGGCTACCCTCTAGAATCACCAAAGGGGACTTATATGACATAGGTTTCCTGGACTTCACCCCTGGAGAATCTGACTTAATTGGTCCAGGGTGAGGCTCAGGTAGCAAGATATTGTAATATCTGCCCAAGTGATTCTAGTTTGATTCTGAGGCTAAGAACCACTGGCCCAAAAGGAATGCTAGTTGGAATGCTTGCAGGAATATATCTCAAATCTTATTTTTTCAAGGAAAGCCAGATCTGGATTTTTTTTTTCCTGTGAAACCTTATTTAAAAAGGTTGGCTTAGCTTAAAAAAATAAAAGGCAAAATTGGAGAATACTTCCTATGGGCTGTTCTAAGCTCCTTATCTTCACAACAACTCTATGAGGTATTTATGTCTATTTTGCAGATGAGGAAACAGGCATGGAGAGGCTGTGTAGCTCATCCAAGGACCCATAGCTAGAAAGTGCAGGATCAAGATACATACCCAGGTAGTCTGGCTCCAGAGGCCCTGCTTTTCTCCACGGAACCCATCTGTAGCCTAGATCTGGCACATGGCCCTGTCATTTGTGACCTCTGACAGGTGAGTAAGAGAAGAGGAAGTCCTGGGGCAGAGTTCTGGCCCTGATGAGAAAGAAGGAAGGAGTGAATGGGCAGAGGGTAAGCGAGCTATACATCTGATGCCATCACACTCTTTGAATGAATGGAAGAACGGAGCCCTTTGCCCTCTGTAATGGCCTCCAGCATCTCTAAAGCCCCACATAGCCCTGCCCAGTGGAGCCCAGTGGCTCTGCTTCCTGTGAGGCCTAGCAGGTTCAGACTTGAGCCTTCATCACGATGGGGCTAGCTGGCCCAAGATGCTGCAGATAAAGGCGCTCAGCCTGTGCTACGAGGTGAGGCTGTTGCCTGAGGATGCTGCAGGCTTTGCCTGTTGCCATGACTCAGGGAAGGTCATCGCTTGACGGCAGTTATCACACCTTATGCTGTGGGCTCCAGGCTGGGTCCTGGGGGGTATCTCTGTCTGTCAGCCTGGTAGGACCCACCCAGGGAGCTGTCCTGTGGACAGCTTATAAGGGAATGCTATCTTCCTGCAGGCTTTGAGGGTGGGGCTGGGGTCCTTCTGGGTAAGGCAAGAAAAAGGTCTCGATCAACTGGTGGGATTGATTAAAGAGAGAAAAGTAGCTGTTTTTTATGTCTCTCCTTCAGGCTGTACTGTACAAGGTGGCTTTTTGTCCAATTTCTTAATTTTCACAATTTGGAGGGGTTAGTGTTATCTCCATCCTGTAGATGAGGAAGTTGAGGCCTAGCGAAGTGAAGTGAGTTGGCCAGGGTTTCATGGCTTATAAATGGAACTGTGATTTGAGTTCAGGTTGTTCTCTGGACGTCTATCTTCTCTAGATATGTGTAAGGCCCCTCCTTAAAACCTACCCAAATCCCATTCACTCTGGATACCAAGGCCTTACTGCCTTGACCTCACAGCCAGAACTTTTCCCGGACCTACTTCTTTTTGTTAAGACCTGGGAGTGGGGCTGGCAGGGCACAGGGGAGGGGAAGGAGGGACGGGCTCTTCTGGGCTGGCACAATGACCAGAAACACATTCCAGGTGCCCAGAAGGGAATCCAAGAGAGGGGAGGGGGAAACGCTGGTAGGAGAAAGAGGAGAGAGGCAGGCACAGGCCTTAATGCCCATACCTGTCCTTCTCCAGCAGAAAGGAGTGAGGGGGCCTTGAGGGAAGGGAGGGACAAGAACATTGGCTTGAAGTGAGAGGATCCTAGCTTTGAATCTCCCTCTTCCATGAATCAGCTGTGAGAGTTTTGGCAGATCACCTCATCTCTCTGAGCCTTGGTTTCTCTGCCTGTAAAATAGGAATAATCCTACATGCTTCCAGGGATTATTGTGAAGACTAAACAAGGGTGAACCATGCATTAATCAAATGCTCATAGTGGTGCCTGGCACAAGCAAAGGATCCACCAGTGTTTGCTTTCATTGTTATGAAGATTAAAAGCCCCACTTCTGACTAAGCTGGGTAAGTTCGTTACAGAGTTGGCCTGGGTTGTAATTCTACTTCTGAGCTTATAGGCCTTGGGCAACTGTCTCTGGGCTTCCCCATTGGGTGTCAGTTTGCTCATCTGTAAAATGGGGATAATAGCAACTCCTATTTCAGGAGTAAGCATGAGGATTAAATGACATAATTCACAGAAGGTGCTTAGTACCATGCCTGGCACATGGTAGGTGCTCAATCAATGTCAGTTCCATCCTCACTGCCTCCCATCTTTGTACTGGATGCAGAAGAGCAGGTGGCATGGGGAGTAGAGAAGCCCAGACCTGGAGTCAGAGAACTTGCCCCAGGCTTAGCACTAAATTGCTGGGCTTTCTCCAGTGTGATCCTGATCTCTGGGTCTCAGTTGACATCAGTCGATCTGTTAAATGATGACCTTTGACTTGATGGTTCCACTTCTGATTCTAAAATTCCATTCTGTGAAAATAAAAAAACATTGCTATAAAGGGCTGAGGTATAGCTGCTCCTTGTTTGGGATGGAACTATAAAAGAAGGGGGGCTGGACTTTTGCTTCAGAAAACCCCTCACAAGGCCCTTTTTAGTTATGAAAAGGCAGATTCTCCCCACCTCACCCTCCATCGGGCCTGGGGCCTGCTCCAAAAAGAGAAGGTCATCACAAAGTGAAGGTCATGGCCCTGTGTAATGAGCTGGAGTTTGAGAGTTATCTCTTGGCTACTGGAGAGAGACTTTGGAAGGCCCAGGACTTCAAGCAGAGTGGAGATGAGTAGAGAAGGGATTGGGAACGTGAGCCAGGGAGAGTCTGGCAGATATGGCTCTGGAACCTTCTGAACAGTAAGTGAAATGTTCACTTTGATATTGCTGATGGTTAGGCCCAGAAAGTTCTCTTGTTTACTCAAGTCTTCAGTAGGCCTATTGCATACATAGTCTTGTGTTTTGGGGCTTTGGGGATGAGGCAGACAGGGCAGAAGCTTTTCATGAGAGCAGAGAGGGGCTGGCAGACCACAGGATGCAATGGAGAACTGGTTCAGGCCAAGGGCAGAACTAGGAGTGAAAAGAGATGGGAACTGGAAGCCTCTGTAGGTCTCAGAGATATCAAGAAGAACATTGGCCTTCCTGCAGTATGGTGCATGGGATTTTGAATGATTTTATTTTGAAATGAAGGCCACTGTGAACCTAGAAGACATGAAAACATTGGGGTTCTGATTTTATGTTTGTACAGTGAGGATAAGCAGTAAGGAAAGGGCATTCTGGGTGAATGGGGTTGGGGTGGGTGGATGGCATGACTCAGGCCTAGAGCTGAGAAGTGTGAGCTTGGAATGGAGGACTTGTGGATGGTATTGCTGCAGAGGGCAATGGTTTGGGTTGCTGAAGGCCTGGCACACTAGATAAGAACTTGACTTTTTCTCCTAGCAATGGGGAGCCATGGAAGCCTTCAGAGCAGGAGAGGGACAGGGAGCAGTGGTGTGTAGTGAACGGACTGGAGTGGGATGGAGATCGGCAAGGAGTGGGGGATGAGCATTTGGTGTTGAAGACAGTTCACTCTTGAGGTTTTGTTGTGGCCAGGTCAACACAGGCAGGTTACCAAGGGCAGGTGTGAGGCAGCCTCATGTGGGAAACCGTTCTGTGTAAAGATCCTGGAGGCAGCCTGATTTCACCTGCATCATCACCCGCTTCCTCCCAGTCTCCACCTTTCCTGTGACTCAGCCTCTCTGAGGGCTTAACATAGAATTGGGGGAATTTTTAAAGTCTTTCAGTTCAGAGGTGACTCAGTTAAAAGGGCAGGGCCAGAGGGAGGGGCTCTTATCAACTTTAGTGTAGTCCCCAAATCTACAAGGGTCACAGCCACCACACCAGCTGAAACTAGGCCTAGAGAAGGGATGGGTCCTGTGCAGGTTTGAGTGGCTGGAGCAAAGGCCTGGGTTCAGTTCAAGTTCAGTCCCTCTGTGTGACTGGGTGAGTCTCCTCTCTGGGCCTCTGTTTTCTCATCTGCAGAATGAGATAACCAGGTCTACACTAAAAACTCATTTTTCTCCCATCCTTTCCCTTCTTGGCCTTCCTTCCCCTAGCCCTAGACAACATCCTTGCCCCAAGCCTTTGGTAACATGGCCAGGTCCGGGAGGTCTTTACAGCTCGTAGGTGCTCAACCACCTCCTTTTCCTGACACCGGCTTCTACCAGGCTGGGGTCCTCCTGTTGCTGTCCTTGACCAACCTCTCTGCCACCCTCCCCATTTCTTGGTCTTGGCTCACACCTTTCCATCCAGGGTGACTTTTGTGACCTTGTGGATGATGTATTTAGCATCCTGGTCTCTCAGTTCCTGGAACTTCTCATCTCTAGTGACTCTACTCCCTTCAACTGCCCACTGCCATAGCCACTGTGAGCCTTGTCATTCCCCAGGACTTCGACTTTGAGACCCTGACTCCTAGCCCTCCTCCCTGATGGTGACTACCTCCTGCCCTCCCAGACCCTCCACACCTGCACTGAGACCCTTCATGTAGTTTTCATGAGCACTCCGGTTCCCTCCCCCCGAGCTCCATCTGACCTCAAAGCCCTCAGTCCTGATCACCCCGCCTTCTCTCTGCTCCTTGATCACTTGAGTGCCATTGAAGAAAACTGTTGTTCAATGGGACAGGGCCAATGCAGATCTACGGTTTCCAGTCTCAGCCAAGCTCTCAGCACCTCCCTCCAAGTCCTTTTCTTGTTGTGGGTGGTTCCCTCTCCAGTCCCTCATCACTTGGACTGGCCTCTACCACCCTCCTCAGGGCCCCTAGCTACTTCCTACCCCCTCACACAGACAAGGTAACCTTGCCTGTTACCTCATCAAGACCCCCAGGCCTTGGTGGGAACACCCTTGGTTTCTCATGCCCACCCATTCACCTTTGCCATGACATCTTCACCTTCAGCCTGCTGGTCTCCAGGTTGAAACCTCCTGACTGATGCATGGCTGCTCTTTCCACTGTCTTTTGGACCCTGTTCTCTCCCATCTTCCCTGGGGCCTCACACCTTCAATAATCCCTGTTCCCTCCAAGCCCTTTGCCTCCCTTCTCTGGCTCAGATCTCATAGCCTATTGTGTCTGTCTTCATATCTCAAAAGAAAGGATTCCAAACGTCCCTTGAACTGGCATCTTTGCTCTGGGTACCAAGCTCATTTCTTGGCTGGGAACCTCCCAAGCGTGATCAGCTAACATGCCTTTGTTTCCCCATTTCACTGCCATCTCCCTTTCCCATCATTCTGCAGAAGGATTGCAATGACCTTATCGCTAAGTTCAACAGTTAACTTTATACCTTAGCTAATGCCTCCTACAATTCTTTTCCTTCTGGAAAGTTCTTTTTCCTTCTGTATTATAGCCTTCTAGTGGCCTCCCATACAGCCATTCTTCCCTGGATTTTTTTTTTTTTTTTAATTTTATTAAAGATTTATTTTATTGATTTTTGACAGAGAGAAACAGAGACAGAGACAGAGAGAAGGGGGAGGGCCCAGAGCAGTCTCCATAGTTGACATTAGTTTTTCCATATAGTCTCACTCCACAGGCGGGCTCGGGGCTGCACAGGGCAGGAACTGGGCTGGGAACCTGCTACATAGGTCCCAGCAAGAACTGAACTGGGGGCACACCCCAGTTCAACATGTGGGTCTGCACGGGCCAAGGCCGGGATTTGATCCCCGGTCCCTGGGGCTTCAAAGCGAGCGCTTAACTCACTGAGCCATCCCAGCTTTTTTTTTTTAAGATTTATTTTTATTGTTTTTGACAGAGAGAGAGAGATACAGAGACAGAGAGAAGGGGTAGGGCCCAGAGCAGTCTCCATAGTTGCACATCATTGGTTTTTCCACATAGTTTTATTCCACAGGTGGGTGTGGAGCTGCACCAGGCAGGCACTGGGCTGGGGTTTCACCCTGGTGAGAACCGAACTTGGGGCACTCCCCAGTTTAGCATATGGGTCCCCATGGGCCGGGGCCGGGATTTGATCCTCAGTCCCTGGGGCTGCAAAGTGAGCGCTTAACCCACTGAGCCATCCTGGCTTCCCCTTCCCTGGTTTGTTATTCACAGAACCCAGATCTTCAGGAAAGCAGTGTGCCCTGCTAAAAGACCATATCTCCCAATTTCTCTTGCACCTACCTAGGGGTGGCTAATGAGGTGTAAGTGAAAGCTATGGACAAGGGTGGGAAAGAACTTCCAGGAAAGCTCTTTAAAAGAGTCTGAGCAGTCTCAGCTATCAGGCAAATCTGCTTTTGCTTCTTTTCCCTTCTTGCTGTTGGAACATGAATATGATGGCAAGAGCTGCAGCAGTGATCTTGTGACCATGAAGTGACCTTGAATGTGGAAATCAGGTTAAGAATAACAGATCAAGAGCATGAAAAGCTCGAGTTTTGGAATGCCAGGATAGCTCAACAGTTTAAGTGCTTGCCTTGCAACCACAAGGTCTGGGATCGAATCCCAGGCCCAGCCCATGCAACCCATAAGCTAAACTGCAGCTCAACTGGTAATTGTGGGGATGGCAGTGAAGGTTCTCACCTCCAATACGGGAGGCCCCCAGTTCAGATCCCATCCCTTGTGGCCTCGCATCCATCTGTGTGGAATAAAACTGTGTCACAACTAATGATGCACAACTATGGAGACTGCTCTGGGAACCTCCCCCTTCTCTTTCTCTCTGTTACCTTCTTTCTAACAATTTAATACATCTTAAAAAATAAAAAAGCCTGAGTCTTTGATGATGATGGGCGACCTCCCTCCATACTTCTTTTATATGGGAGAAAACGGAAATTGTATTTTGATGAAGCCACTGATTTGGGTTTTCTGTTGTTTATAGCAGAATTCAAGTCTACACTCTGAATTTCAGAATGGCTTTCTGGCTTTCTTCCCATCTTCTCTGGCTGCTTCTTCTCTGTCTCCACTTGTCTTTATTTTTCTGCTCTTAAAACATAGTGTTAGGGACCCCCAGGCTTCTGTTCTGGGCCTTGCCTTCTTTTCTGTATCCTGTACTTCTTAAAGTAATTTTGTTCTTGCTCATGACTTCCTATCATATGCTGGTGACTTCCAATCTACATCACAGACTCTCCTAAAGCCATAGACTCCAATAGTGAACCAGATGTCCCACGGAACCCTTAGGCTCAAAGGCCTGCAAGTTTTTCTTCATGTGACCCCGCCCCCTGCTGCCCCCTCCCCCCCCCCAACTCCAGGGTCCCCAGCTCAGCTGGTAAATCTTCATTCACTTAGTTGGCCAAGTTGCAAACCCAGGAGTCATTCTCCTCTTTTTCCTCACCCTCTTACCTTCTCACTTCTTCCTATGCAACCATTCATGAAGATCTAGCAATTTACCATTTCTCACTCATTAGGATAATTGTTATAAAAAAAACCCCAAAAAAACAAAACAGAAATAACAAGTAATGGCAAAGATGTGGAAAATTTGGGATGCTTATGCATTGCTGGGTGGGAATGTGAAATGGTGCAGCCGCTGTGGAAGACAGGATGGGGATTCCTCAAAAAATTAAGCACAGAATTACCACATGGTCCAGCAATTACACTTTTAAGTATATACCCCAAAGAACTGAAGGTGGGTCTCAATGAGATATTAGTATACCGGTACTCATGTTTACAGCGGCATTTTTCACAACAGCCAAAAACCACCCAAGTGCTCATTGACAGATGAATGGAGAAACAAAATGTATACACATGCAAGGAACTATTATTCAGCCTTAAGAAGGAAGGAAATTCTGACACATGCTACAACGTGGATGGACATTAAAGACATGTTAAGTGAAATAAGCCAGTCACAAAAGGACAAGTCAAATTCTAGGATTCCACTCAAATGAAGTAAGGTTAGGGTTAAATCCTCAATGTCATTGATAGGCTCTCAGATACTGAGACTTTAAGTGAAGCTAGTATAACAAAACCAATTTACCACTATATCAAACTAAAAAGCTTCTACACAGCAAAGGACACCATCAACAAAGTAAAAAGGAAACCAACCAAATGGGAGAAAATATTTGCAAATGCCGCTTTTAAGGGGCTAGTATCCAAAATATATAAAGAACTCATACAACTCAACAACAACAACAAAAAACAAACGATCCAATTAAAAAATGGGCAGAAGACCTAAACAGACACTTCTCTCCTGAAGACAAACAGCCAAACAGATACATGAAAAAATGCTCAACATCACTAGCAATTAGGGAAATGCAAATTAAAACCACAATGAGATACCACCTCCCACCTATTAGAATGTCTATAATCAACAAGACAAGGAATAGCAAGTGCTGGAGAGGCTTTGGAGAAAAAGGAACCCTCATACACTGCTGGTGGGAATGTAAACTGGTACAACCACTATGGAAGGCAATGTGGAGATTCCTCAAAAAACTAGGAATGGAATTGCCATATGACCCAGCAATCCTCCTTGGTATCTACCCCCAAAACCTGAAAACCTTAATCCACAAAGATATATGTACCCCAATGTTCATTGCAGCACTGTTCATGGTGGCCAAGTCTTGGAATCAACCGAAGTGCCCTCTAATAGATAACTGGATAAAGAAGTTGTGGTACATTTATACAATGGAGTACTACTCGGTAATAAGAAAAGATGAAATACAGCCATTTGTGACAACATGGATGGACCTCGAAAACATCTTATTAAGTGAAATAAGACTGAAAGAGTCAAGAAACATATGACCTCACTTATAGGTGCAATATAAAACTGAAAGTAACAAAGAAACAAAAATTCATGGACACAGTCAATAGTTTAGTGGCTACCTAAGGGTAAGTAGGGAGGTGGGTGGGAGAGATGGGTGGAGAGTAGGGAGGGGGCATCAAATATATGGTGATGGAAAGAGAGTTGATTCTGGGTGGTGAGCACATAATGCGATGTATAGACAATGTAATGAAGAATTGTACACCTGGAAACAATGTAATTGATATCAATCGATGTCACCCCAATAAATTTAACAATTAAAAAAACCCAATTTACCATAGACTAATTGATATAAACAAAAGTTAAGTTCCTACCGCATATTTCTGGTCACAGAAACATCACCAAACTTCTGTTAAAAACCCCAAACACTTCTAGTATTAAACATTGAAAGAAATGTGAGAATACATTTAAGGAAGATTAACAAAAACACGTAAGATCAATATTTTCCAATCGCCTTCTTCCAGTTCAGGTTTTGGGTGGCTGGGGCCTATCTGGCAGCTCAGGACGCAAGGCAGGACCCAGCCCTGGACAGGACACCATCCCATCGCAGGGCACACACACGCACAGCACACTCACTCAGACTGGGGCAGTTTGGATGCCCCAGTGTCCTCACATGCCCTGGGCTGTTTCATACCTCTGTGCCTTTACAAATGCTGTTCCCTGTGCCTGTACTCTGACAATGACACCTCCACCTTCTCTCCTTTGCACCTTGTTCTCCAAAACGCTGCTCTAGGGTCTCTTCCTCTGTGAGACCATCACTACATGCCTCTGCAGGCCTCCATAGCACTCCTTTGCCATCTACATCTATACTATGCACAGCATGTTGCACTGTGATTATGTGTTTGCATTTCCATCATCAGGCAATCCTTCCCTCCACTTCCTCCAGGAAGTCTTTCCTGACTTCTCCAGCCCACAGTGACATCCACTTTCTCTGAGCTCACAATCTCTGGAAACTCATTTAGACGCACTATTTCAGGATTTGATTGGACCCTGTCTTGTCTTCAGTTCTCTCACGCGGATTAGTCTTTCCTTCTCCATCAGCTGGTGGAAAAGCTCCTTGGTTGCAGGGTCTGTGGCCTCAGTTCTGCTGTTCCCCAGCGTCCAATACGGGGCTGGCTGCCTGGAAGAAGGGCAGGAGTGGGCATTTAGTGAACAACTTTGTGCCAGGCCCTCCCGCACCTGCCACGTCCTTTTGTCCTCCCGATGACTGAAATGTGCATTATCATTCCAACTCTATAGATGAGGTTACTGCTCAGAAGGTCAAGGGGCTAGGATCACACAGCACAGCACTGGCGGAGTGAGGGTTTGAACCCAGGAAAGTCAGACTCCCAACCTTGTGCTCTGCTTCTGGGCAAAGGATGGGCCCAGAAAGACTCGTGGGTTGGACTGGGCTGCATGGGCACATGCCCAGAACATGTCTCCCTTACATGTGGCAGTGTTCGATTTTTCCAGCAAACTTGAGTACACACAAGTCGGAGGTGGCAACGGGGAGAAACAGCTCATCTTGGTCCTGGCTGCGGGTCTGGGATAATGTCCAGAACTGTGGAGGCTGGGTCAAGAGTTGGGCAGCATTGAGGCAGTAGGTGAGACTCCCTGGTCATCCCAGGAAGCCCTGGGCTGTGCCAGCTGCCCCCAGGGCTTGACCCTCCTCTGCAGTAACAACTCACATATTTTGAAAAAACATTTTTTTAAAGTCTAGGGCAATACATGTTGCCTTTTTGACCCTCATTTTCCTCATCTAAAACAAAAACAAACAAAAAACCCGGGAATTTACATAGTTATCTCTCAAATTTTTGAGGAAGGAAGCTTTGCAAGAATGACTGTGGCAGTGCCTTGACTATGAAAAGATCCTGTGCCCTTCTGAGAGGCGTGGCCTCTTCTCAAGGAGCCGATGGGTGGGGAAGGATCGCCAGTCCTAGTTTACCAATAAAGATGGAGCCTCTGGCCACGCATGGCTTTGCTGTCTTCTCACAGCTAGTGAGAGAGGGAGCTGGGAACTCTACGGTTTAAACTAAGTCCAGCAGCCTTTCTGTTTGAATTTAGCCAATAGAAAGAAGGCAGCAGATAAGAGGCTGAATAACTGCAACTCAAGGCTAAGGGATGGAGTTTAATGGTGAGGGAGAGTGAGCATTGGGGAAACATCGAATTACTAGTTTGGAGGACCAGGGAGGGAAAGTCACTTGCCCCAAAGTCACAGAGCAGGTTGGTGGCACAGCTGAGTCCAGAACTTAGCTACAATGACAGGGCAATGACCAAAAAGAGAAAAGAAGAAAAAGAAAAAAGAAACCCCAACTAACACGATTGCATCTACTCAGTAATAGGAGCTCTGTATGTACTAATGCAGTTAATCCTCCTGGCAGCCTGAAGGGGCAAGTACCTCTATGATCATTTTCAGATGTAGTAATGGGAGCTCAGCAAGGTGGCCCCACTTGTCCAGAGCTCATGCTTGGTGAGCGGGAAGCCAGCATTTGAACCTAGGTCCTACTCCACAGCTGGTGTTCTTAGCCATTGTGGCCCACCTTCCTTCTTGCCCATGTGTGCATGAGTGTGAATGTTGAATATTGACCAGGGGCTTTGAAGCCCCAGAGAGCTGGGCGAGGGCAGATGGCCAGGCTGGTTGCTGGGTGCCAGCTGCCAGGCCCTCAGCCCATGGGCAGCCAGGTGTTCAAAGACTCCATCAAAAGGGATGTGGGGAGTGTGTTGGCTGTGGGGGTCAGGAGGTGCATGCTGGCCACCCAGACCTTGAATTATAGATGTTAACTGATCCCTAAGGTGCTTCCCAAACCCACATTCCTGGCCTCCCCACTCAAGGGGCTTCTGGGTTGAGGTTCAGTGGGGGGGGTGCCAGCAGGCCCCTCCCCCTCCCCCAAGGTGTGAGCCACCCAGGGAACATGGGGCCGGCTGTCATGGCAACCCTGTGTTGCGAAATGACGTAATTGGAGTTCCAAACGTGTGAAATCAAATACAACATCCGCAAACACAGCCTGGGGGTCGGCATGGCAACCGCAGGGCACCAGGACGGGCAGGCGCTCCCAGCCCACAGCAGCCAGCCTGGCTTGGCCACCTGGTGGGGCACAGAAGGCAACTGCTCCCTCTCCTGGGGCATCAGCAAGACCCTCTGCTGCTGTCTGCAGCTCTCTCTTCTTTCTCTTGCTTCTCTGGGAGGCAGTGAGCGCAGCTGGTTAGGGAGTTGTTGACTGTTAACATCAGAGAGATCTGGGTTCATGTCCTGACACAGCAGCTGTGAGGTCTTGGGCTGTCAGCTTTCTTTCTTTCTTTTTTTTAATATTATTATATTTTATTGTTAAATTTAGTGGGGTGACATTGGTTGGCAACAATCAGACAGTTTCCCAATGGACAACTCCACATCACATCACCCATGCATCGCATTATAGCTTTACTTCTTGAAACTTCCTTGCCTTAGATGTGAGTTGTTACCCTGTCCCTTCTCTTTCTTCCCCTCCCTTGTTTCTTTCCCTGCCTTCTACCCTTAGGGTCCCTTCAGGCCCCAGGAGTGACAATGGCCTGGATGCCCAGGTGATCAGCCAGGCCCTGTATGGCTTTGCCATGTGATCTCATTCTTAGGTCTTTCCTTTCTTGGGCCTGGCTCCTCTCTGCTATAAAATGAGGGCATGGCCCATCTGTCTCTTCCAAAGCATAGCCCACAGGCCATTTGCATCAGCTTCACCTGGGTGCCAGGTTAAAAGTGCAGATCCCGGACTCTTCCCCTTGATATTTCAAATCAATAGGTCTGGATGGGATCCAGGGATCTGAATTTTAACAGGTTCTCCAGGTAAACCTGAAGGACACCCTAATGTGAGAATCCTTGGACTAGATCAAGTTTGTCTAGACTTGTGTCCCACGCGCTGCCTGCAGCCCAGGATAGCTTTTAAGGCAGCCCAATACAAATTGGTTTTTCTGGGTTTTTTTGCTCATCAGCTATCGTTAGTGTTAGTGTATTTTATGTGTGGCGAAAGACAATTCTTCTTCCTATGTGGCCCAGGGAAGCCAAAAGGTTGGACACCCTGGTCTAGAGAGACTTTTCTGCTCTTGCTGTTTCCATGTCTTCACTCTTTACCTCCCTGTGGTCTGTTTTCCCCACCCCCAGGCCCACCAAGCTTACCAAGGACCTTCAGGGGGCAAAACCCAATGGTCCGGACCTCTGGGCCGTGTTGATGTTGAAGGTTGCTCCCTCCTCCTGGCAGCACACTCTCCTCCTGGACTTTACTTTCCCCACCTCTCCTGGGGCTCCCTAGTCTCTTAATTTAATGGATTTTTAAAAACCTGAACATTTGTTGAGCACCTGCTCTGCTGAATGAGGGGGATGCATGGGGAGCAGATCCTCAAGGTCCTTGTCCTGCTGGGCAGGGAGTAAGAACTGTGGGCTGTCCCTGTCTGCAACTTCCCTCCTGCTCTTGGCTGGGGGATGCTGGCGTTCTCCCACCCCACTCCTCTGCTGGCTGCTCCTCTCTGCATGCACTTTGCTGACAATCTTATCTGCTCCCATGGCCTTGGCCCCTAGCCACAATCTGAGGAGTCCCCAGCCCCCAGTCCACAACATTCTGTAATAAGTTCTAGCCTTGGAGTCCACAGGCCACCTGGATCCCACTACCTGCCCCTAACTGTTCTCTGAACTCCAGGCATCTCTTCTAGTCTCCCCTTCATGGAGTTGCCATGGTGCTTCCTCTAAATCATACTAGTCCAACTGTGACTGCTCAGTGCCACAAAGTGGAATCTTTAATCTTTTACCTGCCTAACTCCCACTCATTCTGTGAGACTCAGCCTAGGTATCACCTCCTCCAGGAAGTCCCCTAGGATTGATCAAGTGACTGCTTTGTGTGCCAGCAGCACACAGTTCTAGAGGATTTCCTCCAGCAATGTGGGATCCTTGAGCCCAGGGCCTGGCATAGAGTAAGGCACCAGTGACTGTGACTTGAATAGAGGCCAAGTGGCTGTAAGAGCTCACAAACACCTAATCCGTCTGGGAAATGGAGACCCAAAGTCTCATATGGATTTAGCCCCAAGTGCCTGGATCCCATTTCAGAGTCTGTCCCATCAGAGCACAAGGCCAGGATGGTGAGAAGCCACTGACGAAACAGTGCTTATGTACACTGAATTATCCTGTGGCCCTATCATGTTTGGGGCTTACTTTCTTCTGGGAAGATGCAGTCAGTTCTTTGCACTTGTCCAATGAGGTATTCCTCACAGCAATTATACGAGTGTTCACAAAGTGCTAAGTGCTTGGCCTGGTACTTTCACATTTCTCAGCTTCTGTTGTCTTGGGAAGAGCCAGGAGAGAGATGGAGGCTGGAGGATTCTCTCAAAGGCCTATCACACCTGCGTGCTCCCTCCCACCCCGCCCGAGTGCTTAGTGCACAGTGGGTGCTTGTTGAGGTTTATTGTTCGGTGGATATGCTGGTTGGTCCCCAGGGTGCTGAGCTTGGTTAGAGAGTAATTGGAGCCCCATGAGGGTGCAAAGCTGGGAAATTGGAGAGTAATTAGAACATCAAAAGCACTTGATCTCAGACCACAGCTTCCTCCACTGCTGGGCCCAACTGTACTGGTGGCCCCAGCTTTACGAAGGGCTCAGGGGTCTGGGTTCTCCTAAGTCCCGCTTGGGCGAACATCTCCAGGAAGGGGTTTGATGCAGAGAGGATCTCCAGAACCCAGCAACAAGCCTTCGTACATGGATGCTGAGTATCTTCTACTACCTGTGGGACCTTGGAGGTGGCCACGTCACTTGGACCTCAATCTCCTAGTGGCAAAATGGGGTCCTTGCTATTTCTAGTGGACATGGCTTAAAGACCTTAAGGATGAGCACTTATTAGGCCCTGCTCTAATACTGCACATGTCTTCACAAGGACTTTTTGAGCCCCATTTTACAAATGAGGAAATTGAAGACAAGAGAGGTTAACTACCGGTAGATCTCTGAAGTTCCTACAGCTGGTGAGTGGGAAAGCCAGGATTCAAGCCTAGGCCACCTGGCTTCATGCGCCTTACCACAAGATCGCACGGCCTCCTTCACTGTTTTCCCATTGCCATGGGGTGAAATCTTCCTTTCTTACTGTGGCCAGTGGGTGCTGTGTGTATAGGGCCTCCAAGGTCTGCTCCTTGTACTATCACTACAAGCCTTTTTTTTTTTTTAAGATTTATTTTATTGATTTTTGACAGAGAGAAACAGAGACAGAGAGAGACAGAGAGAAGGGGGAGGGCCCAGAGCAGTCTCCATAGTTGACATTAGTTTTCCATATAGTTTCACTCCACAGGTGGGCACAGGGCTGCGCAGGGCAGGAACTGGGCTGGGAGCCTCCCACATAGGCCCCGGCAATAACTGAACTGGGGGCACACCCCAGTTCAGCACGTGGGTACGCATGGGCCGGGGCCGGGACTTGATCGTCGGTCCCCAGGGCTTCAAAGCAAGCGCTTAACCCGCTGAGCCATCCCAGCTTTCCCACTACAAGCCTTTTTATCAATACTATTTGTTGAATGAATTAATTAAGTGTACAAATGATTTGAAGAAATTAGTGTAAAAAAATCATTTAGGGTTTATACCACATCTACTTCTTTTTTAAAGATTTATTTTTATTGTTTTTGACAGAGAGAGAAAGAGAGATAAAGAGACAGAGACAAAGAGAAAGGGGAGGGCCCAGAACAGTCTTCATGGTTGCACATCATTGGTTTTTCCACATAGTTTCATTCCACAGGTGGGTGGGGCTGCACAGGGCAGGAACTGGGCCAGGGTCTCGCCCCGGTGAGAACTGAACTGGGGGCACTCCCCAGTCCAGCATGTGGGTCCGCATGGGCCGGGCCGGGCCGGGATTTGATCCTCAGTCCCCAGGGCTGCAAAGTGAGCGCTTAACCCACTGAGCCATCCCGGCTTCCCCTCACATCTACTTCTAAAAGTTTTTTTGGGGGGCATTCCACTTTCGGGTGTCCCCTCTCATTAGAGAGCTTTTCTTCTTTCCATTAAACTTCTGCTTAACCTTTAAAAAAAAAGTAAAAGTTTTGGGGATTGATTGCAAAGCAGAACATGAGGAAAGTAGACAATTCAAGGTGAAATTGCAGCAAAACGCCGTGATGTTAGCAGGGGCCCAGTTGAGGGCAGTGAGTGATGAGGCTGGACAGTGGGACCCAGACTATGTGGGCAGGACGATGAGAGCCAGAAAGGAGAAAGGCATGGTAAGGCTGGTAACTTGCTTCTGGGTAGAAGGTGGAGTGGAGGACCAAGAGACTGAAGGAGGGGAGCTGTTGGAGTATCTATAGGGTGTCCCAAAATTCACGCAAGAAGTAATTTTGATAGAAAACACAGGTTTATAATTAAAAAGTGTAAATTTTCATTGCTCAACAATGAAAACGCATTGTTCTTTCATGTAGCACTCCATTTTTAATAACCCTGAACTGTCAGCTGTCATGCTGTCTTTTTTTTTTGTTGGCAACAGTTTACCGCATAAATGACGCAAAATTCAAATCTTGTGTGAATTTTGGGACACCCTTTACTTGGTAGATGATGGGGCTGGAGCAGGGCAGTGGCTGTGGTGTAGGAAGGAGGGGAATGCTATTTAGAAGGAACGATTAATAGAATCTATCAGATGAAGGGGTAATGAGGAAGAATCAGAGACACTGCCAAGGTTATACAGTAATTATTTGACGTGTTCAACTAGAGAGGTTGGCCATATCTGGCCCACTACCTGTTTTGTAAATAAAGTTTTATTGGAATGTAGCTATGGCCATTCATTTATGTGTTTTCTGTGGCTGGTTTTATACTACAATAGCAATTGAGTAGTTGTGACAGAAATTGTAAGGCCCTCAAAGCCTAAAATATGTATTATTCAGCTCTTTACAGATAAGTTGGCTAACCCCTGAGCCAAACAGTTGTTCATTCCACTAAATTAAAAAAAAAATCAAAATAGTATTATGAGGCATTTCCATTTGTCCATCTATTCACTCAGCTTCTAGTTCCTGGTGCCTGGCCTGCATGCCTAGGTTCAAATAACTGGTTTGCGCAGTTAGTCTGGTTGCTGTGGGCAGTGGCCTCAGAGGCAGACGCTTGCTTTCACACATCAGGACACGATGACTGCGGTGGGGTCTGTAGCACATCTGGACGGGGCCACTGCTGGCCCAGATTGGGGGGCCTGCCTGAGCCAACCGGGCCCTTGGGGCTGGGCCATTCAGGCTGATGGGGCTTCTCTGGTATTCACATTTCCACGAGGCTCTTCTCAGACATGGTGTCATTTACTCTAAATGACAGTTTCTTCTCAGACATGGTGTCATTTACTCTGATGCTGACAGTCCTTCAGTCTTACCACACCTCCACTGTGCAGATCAAGAAACTGAGACATAGACAAGTGATTAGCTCAAGGCCAAGGGAAGAAGCAGGCAGAACTCTTCTTGGTTGGAGCTGAAGGTCCAGGAGGGGTGACGTGTGTTCTTGATTTCTTCCCCTCTGAAGACCTTGGGAGCAGGGCAGGGGTGTCCGCTGGGCCAGAGACCCCCCGGACCTCCTAGCCATCTGGCACCTTCTGCTTTGGTCTCGACCAGGGGTTACAGATGTGAGCCCAACACTGTGGGAATGCAACTTCACAGCCGTAATTAGTTTATTCCTGAGGTCAGCAGTATAAATAGTAGAAAAATGTATTTCCTGTTCCAAGCCAAATAAGCAAGTGGCAGCCAGTTGGCCGGGTGCCACTGATGGGATTTCAGCAGTGCGTGTGCCTTGCCTTTGGCCACGAGTTTGGGCGGGAGAGCAGAGGAGGAATGTTCCTCCGCAGGCCTGGTCCTGCCCTTGATTGGTGACTTACTGGGGAGGCTCTGAGAGCTTGACATCCACCCAGGTACTTGTAGGTCCTTGCGGTGAGGATGGAGACCAGCAGAGGTGGGTGGACATAGCAAGGGGACAGCACCACATCTGGCTTTTACGGTCAGTGATCACTCCATGTGCCTTGCATGTGGTTGACGGTGAGCAAATGGTTGGTATGGTGCCCAGCTTTTGCGTGGAAGGAACTGGATGTGGGAGCAGAGGTCACATCAGTACATGAGGGGACAAAACCACTGTCTCCACCTGGGGCTTGTTGAAGAATCAGAAGTCAGAGCCCTGGGCCATGCTACTTGGTGCTGAGATAACCAGATGGTTTGGCACCACCTTACAGAAAGTGTGCACCATCCACAGGATTTTTTAAAAGGTATTTGGGTGCTTTTTCCTGTAGTATGTATGTCTGTATCCCCTCCACTTTTTATTCATTTACTAGTCTGTCCTTTCGTTCATTTGTTTTTGCAGAGGCATCGCATGGTGGTTAAGAAGTGAGGGAGATGCCCCACGCCTTGGCAAATGTCAGGCCCCACCTTGATCCTACTGACCTCCCTCACTTTCCTTGGCTGCCTCTTCCTTATTTTTTAAGCTGTTGCTTAGAGGCTACTTCTACTAGAATGTTCCTTGACGTCCCAGAAAGGCTTTCTTTTCTATGCCTCCTAGGCCCCTATGTGGCCTCTGTTACCATAGTAGGTTCCTATTGGTCTGTCTGGATCCTTGAGGGAAGGACCTGGTCCTGGCCCTCCACTGTGTACTGGAGCGGAGTCTAATGAAGGGAGGAGCTCAGTACGTAGCGCTTATGTGAATGAATGAGTGCGTGAATAAGTGAATGACAGCGCTCACACTCCCAATTCATAGCTTTCATCCCTTCTTAAAAACCTTTCTAATAAAATAAATGCCACTGTTTCTTCGTTACATGGATAGACTGTTCTCTTTATCTTGAATGTGGCTCACTAAGCTCTTTTCTAGAGGGAATTCACCCTCCTTGGGGCAGGAGAACCCTTCTTAATTCTCTTCCTTCTTCTCCTCCTTCACATTTTTGCCCAGCAAACAAAAAAACATAGAGACAGCGAGCAGCTCACCCAGGCTCACACAGATTGGAGTGCAACTGGAGGCTGGGTGGGTCATTCTTAATGTGAGAGCTGGCAATTCAGGGAGCCCCAGCAGAGGAGTGGCGGGCACTCTGTATGCTGCCGTAGAGGACCTCTTCAGGGACCCTTGGATATGGTGACATGGTTCCTTTCTTCCCAGGGCACATGCTGTCACTTCCTGCTTGTAGCAGAGCTGGACACTTGATGCTGGAGCAAAGGATGTGACTCAGGTCCAAGCAAAGAAATTCTGAAAAGTTTGTGGGGCCAAATGGGTCCAAGAACCCTTGACCCACTTGGCTCATCTATTGTACTCTGCCTGTCTCAGGCAGGCTGCCCCTTGCTCATGTCTTCTCGAATTCTACCTGGAACCCATGGTGACTTTTCACAGCCTATGCTGTGTTTTCTTCTAGAACCTTATTCCTGGCACCCACCCAGCATTCTGGGCCTGAGAACCCAGACTTTTATTCCAGCATCTTGGGTTCACTTGTGCTGGTTCGGTGAAGGCTCACTACTATTCTCTTTTTAGGGATCCCCATGAAGCTTTTTCCTGTGACCATTAAAATGACAGTGAACACAAAGTTGCTTCTTCTACTTATTTTATTTACAAGATATATGATTCTCTTTGCACCTGACTAGGTTTGTGGCAACTGAAATATAGAGTAACTGAAACCACCTTCAATTTTGTCTCCCTGCTGTCTACTTCTACCTCTGTCTGGTTTGGGATCACATGATGATGAGGAATCGATATGTTGTAAATTATGGTTGGGGCCTGGATGGAGACAAAAGCTAACAGGGACCACAGGCAGAGCTGGCTGAAGCACCCCCGCCCCCAGCCTGTCCAGTCGGGTAATGAGGGCTTTTTGCTAAGGAAGCAGCTGCCCAGAGCCAGACTTGGGAGGAGGGGTTAGACCCCTGAGTCCTCCTTTTCCACCCACTCTCCTGGGTGGTGGCAGCAGCAGCAGCAAACCCAGGGTACGTGGCTCTGAGCCAGGCTGGGGCCCGGCCAGGTGCGCTTGTCCACTGGCTTCAGGCACCCTGAAGGCAGTCCTGCCACTATGTCTGTCTCAGTGTCTCATCAACTACTACCTCCCCGCCCCCCACCTCTCCCAACTCCTCTGTCCCCAGACCCAGGGTGCCCCTCACTTTCAGACCGTGGAGAAGCACGGAGCTGAGCCCATGGCCAGGGGGCGGCACAGACGTGGTCCTCTCTGTCTGGCATCTCCTGATCCGGGAGGAATTTGCCTGGAGAACAGGGCTCAAGCAGCTGGTGTGCTGTGTTCTTAGCTGTAACCGAGATGCAGCTGGTTGGCACGAACTGGGACCTTTCCATTGGGCCTCTGTGTTTGGAAGCTCCAAATCCTCGGCTCTCCTCGGACAACGAGGAATTCAGGATGCTGATCCCACTGGGGATGAAAAGGCCATGGGCTCCCAGACACCCTGCCCCACCCCAGGGGAGTTTGGCTGAAACTGTCATCAAATCTGGAGACATAGTGGGTGGGGGGCAAGGGGCCAGATATCTAGCCTGTGTAGCCAGCAAGTGCTACCTGGGGGCAGATTTGAGAGAGAGGTGGAGACAGGAGGGGCAATAGTTTCAGAGTGCCAACTGCAGGCTAAGCAGTATTTGCTAGATGTCATTCCTTCATAATCTTATTTGATCCTGTACAGCCAACCTCCTTTTGAAATAGGTCTTATTAACTTTATTTCCATGGAGGAAACTGAGGCCAGGAAAGGCTGTGTCCTGCCTGAAGGCCTTGGAGTGGCAAAGAACTATCAAGGGTTCAGGCCAGTCTGCAATGATTTCCTTTAACACAGACTTGTTATGAATCCCACCCTTCCCCTCCCCACCTCCCCAGGATCTCCAAGGATTGTGACAAATTGAAAATCCTATTAGTGTTAAATTAATGGGCTTTTCTTGTGGGGCAGTGGGCCGGAACGGCTGCAGAGGGCTGAGAGCATTCACTGGCAGAGGGTGTGGGCAGAGAGCGGCGGTGGGCCTGCCTGTCCAGAGCCCCCCTCCTGTCCTTTATTAACCAACTCATCTCTCCGGCTGAGTGGCCTTTTATCTGGGAAGGGGCAAAGGCGCTTTGAACCTTGGAATTAAAGTCTGCTGGGGCCTGGGACAAAGGATGGAGCCCAGAGGCCACCGCCCCCTCCTCCACTGCCTTGACCTGGAAACATCTGAGGGCTTTGGGGCCGGGTGGTCGTCTCAGGTCCATGACCCCAAGGGCAGGGGGCATGTGCCTGGCAGGGATGAGGAGAGCTTTGCGCTTTTTCAGGCTGCGGGAAGTCTCAGCGGGTGAGTCCCGGAGTTCTGTGGCGGCCAGGAGCGGGCATCGAAGGGATTCTTGGAACTTCCCTTTCCCTGTCCCACCTACATTGCTTCTCCAGAGCTTCAGGTGCACCCTAGTCCTCATGTGTGTGTTGACTGTGTGTATTGTGTGTATTGACTATGGCTGGGCACTGCGTAGGGGCCAGGGATACAGCTGAGAACCAAACAGACAAAGTCTTGTCTCATGGAGTTGGCATTCTACTGAGTTGGGATAGAAGGTCAACAAATCAACAATCATATATAATATTATACAACATACCAGGTTTTGATAACTGCTGCAAAGAAAAAGGAAGCAGGTTAAGGAGAAAGTCAGAGATGAGGGTGGTCAGGAGAGGACATTTGCACAGAGGCCTGAATGAAGTGAGAGAGGGAGCCTGTGGGTATGGGAGGTAGGCAGGCGTAGACTGTGGGCAGATGGAGCAGCAAATGTGAGAGCTCCGAGACCAGAGCGTGGCTGGGAGGTTGGAGGAAGAGCAAGGAGGCCGAAGTGCCTGGAGTGAAGGCTGTGAGGGGGACGGGAGGAAGAGGAAGAATATCATGGGTGGCGGGCTGCCTTCCCTTCAAATCTTGGGGTGCGGGACAGGAAGGGAGCTTCATTTTATCTCCTCATTTCATAGTTCTGGAAACAGTGACAGGGCAAGGAAGGGAGTCACTCAGGGTTACAGATCTAGGTAGTGGCAAGACTGGGACCAGAAGTGGGTCTCTGAAATTCTACCCCATGGCTCTTGCTACTACTCCACAGACAAAATGGAATGATAACAATAAAAAAGTTATAAACACAGGTGATGTGATGTGGACTTGTACATCTGGAAACTAATTGTTACCCATCAATGTCACCCCAATAAATGTAACAATAAAAAATATATATATGTGAAAAAAAAAAGCTGTAAGTACAATTTACTGAACAAGTACTCCACAGCACTCTTTGCTAAGCCACTTTTTACCTCGTACATTGGCTCATCATGTATTATATATTTCATGTTTATGAATCTCAAGGCAATTATGTTATGATATGCTCATTATACAGATGCTAACACTGAGGATCAGAGAAGTGGAGGCACTTGCCAAGGCCAGCTGGGTGGTTCTAAGAGCACCTCCTGTGGCATTCAGGCTCCTGTAGTCCCCACTGTGAGATGGCCATTCAGAGCCGGTGGGGACTTCTGCAGCACAGGTCACAAGGTTCCACTGCTCACCTCCTTGTTCTAGGCTGTGAACTCCTAGAGGGCAGGAGACAGTTGCTCTGATCTCTGACCCTGATCCCCAGTGCCAGCTTCTTTGCTGAATGTGGGAATGAAGTGTTGGGGCTCAGATGTGGTTGGTGCCTCTCAGAGCCCAGTGTACACTGCTCCCACCTCTCTGATCCCCCTTCTAACACTTCCACTAGCTCATGCTGCCCACCTTGCCTGTTGATGTGAGCAATGGAGAAGGAGCAGAGGGCCAGAGCTGCACTCTCATTTCCATTCTCTTAAGTCTCCAGCGCCAGGCCCAGGGCCTGGTGCAGACTCCGAGTCCAGTGTTGGGTCAGCTGAAGGGATCATGAATTATCTGAGTTCCAGGGAGAGGATTAGGTGCAGAGTGAGAAATGAGAGGGGGAGAGGGACAGACAGAAACAGGTAGAAAAGACCCAAGAGAGCAGTGTAGGTGGGTGGACCTCTGGGAGAGGCATGTGACCCAAGGTCCACTGGATACCCATAGACCTAGTGTCAGGCTGAACAAAGAGTGATGGTGATGGGATGAGGGCCACAAGCGACCTGGGGTCCGACCATTCTGATGTCATGTCTGACCATGTGCCCTGATGGACAATATGGTCACTGAAGTCAGAGGGATTGCCTGACGCCCTTGCTCTGCCTTCCTCTGCCTTCCTCTCTATCCCTGTCGTTACTGTGCAGGCTCCAACCCCCACCACTGCTTGCCTGGACCCCTACACACATCTCCAGTGATTCCCTGCAACCAGCAGCTAGCTTCCTTCAAGCCAGTCTCTTCTCTGTAGCGGGAGGCTTTTCCAAAAGCAGTCTGACCGTGTCTCCTCCCTGCCTAAATCTTCAATGACTCTTAGTACCCACAGGCCCTGTGTGGTTTAGCCCTGCATACCCTGCCAGTCTTTATCAAGCCCCTTCCCATCTCAAAACTTTGCTCAGGCCACACTGAATTGCAGTTAAACTTTCTTCTAGTACAAGCTTGTCCAACCTGCGGCCCGCGGGCTGCATGTAGCCCAGGACGGCTTTGAATGAGGCCCAACACAAATTCAAAAACTTTCTTAAAACGCTAGGAGGTTTTTTTTCAATTTTTTTTTTTTTTTTAAGCTCATCAGCTATCATTAGTGTTAGTGTATTTTATGTGTGGCCTAAGACAAGTCTTCTTCCAGTGTGGTTCAGGGAAGCCAAAAGGTTGGACACCCCTGATCTAGTACATCATTTTGTTCCTTTTTCAGAATGTCCTTTACTTGTCTTGTCCCCTGGGGAACTTCTAGCTATACTTCAAGACACAGTTCTAATGTCGCTCCCTCTAGGAAGGCTTCTCCCACGACCCACCTCTGCTCCCCCACAGCTACCTGTCCTTCCCATTGTGGCATTCTGTCGTCTGCATAGTACTCACTGGTATACTTGTCCTCTTCCCTTTCAGATGCTGAGCTCAGGGAGGGCAGGGCCATGTGTTATTTACTTGTAATCCGCAAAGCCTAGTCCAAGGCCTTGTGTAAACTGTGCCCTTAGAACATGTTTGAATGAATGAAGAATGTGGGAGTCTGGCAGGGGTTGCTGGGCCTGCCTGGGGGATACAGGGTCCCAGAGCCCCCGCGCTATGGGCACGGGACGGGATGAGACAGAAACAGCCTTCCCTTGGTGAGGTTATTTTGGTTGTGGCAAATAAAGCCCTTTGGAAAATGTGACCAGGTTTTGATCCCCATGTCTTCACTCCTGACGCCCTCCTTTCAGCATGTAACGAAGGCAGCGACCTCTGTTAATAAAGAATAATTATGGGGCTGGATTAGAGAGATTATCGGGAACAGGTGGAGCCCCTTGCCCCACCCGATCTGAACCTCAGCAGCAGGCGGCAAGGATGAGCTCACACTTTCCCCCTCTCTGGAGAGGATGTGCCATCAGGGGCCTCCTGGCCATGTCTGCTAATCCTTTGGGGAGGGGAGAGAATTCTCCTGCCAGTCACTTTCCAGCGAGTTCCAGGTGAGATTCCAGGGGATCAGCACAAAAGAGCTCCCCAACCCAGCAGAGGCCCAAATGCTACCTCCCACCCCTGTCCAGGAAAGCAGAAAGACAGAGAGCGAGAGCCAGCTAGAGGGGAAAGCCCCTGCCAGGGCAGCAGGCTGTGTGGGTTCTTGTCCTGTGTCAGGACCTGGGTCACCTGGGCCATTGCTCCTATTTTGGCCTCTGTTTTCTCGTCTGTACAATGAGGCAGTTGGACTACACCAGCCAATCCTAAGCTGGGTCCTGTAGAAACCATCCCAGCTTTTAATGATTTACTTTTGTTGAGAGAGATAGATAGATAGATAGAGAAAATGAGGAGGGCCCAGAGCAGTCTCCATAGTTGTACATCGTTAGTTGTGACATGGTTTCACATAAGAAACCAGGGGCTTTCTATATGGGAGGCAAAAACCTTCACCATTGAGCCATCACGGCAGCTACCGGTTGCGCCATAGTTCAGCATAAGGGTTTGTACAGTCTGGGCTGGGAATCGAACCGCAGACCTCGTGATTTTGAGGCAAGCGCTCAACTACTGCCAGTTTTTAAATATATAAGAACTCAGGGAATAAAAGTTTCATACAAAGTAATATACACAGATTTTCTTAACTTTTATAGCCAGGGTTAAAGATATAATTTAAATATGAAAAATAAATAGATATAATTATATTATAGATATGAAGGTAAACACTAAGAAATATGAAATAATAAATTTAAGTCATGGAGGGGAAAAGGGAGAAAGAAGAAATAAACTAATTCTATCATTATTCCTAGCAACAGTTACTGTTTACAATTTTTTTTTTAAAGATTTATTTTATTGATTTTTGACAGAGAGAAACAGAGACAGAGAGAGACAGAGAGAAGGGGGAGGGCCCAGAGCAGTCTCCATAGTTGACATTAGTTTTCCATATAGTTTCACTCCACAGGTGGGCACAGGGCTGCGCAGGGCAGGAACTGGGCTGGGAGCCTCCCACATAGGTCCCTGCAAGAACTGAACTGGGAGCACACCCCAGCTCAGCATGTGGGTCCACATGGGCCGGGGCCGGGATTCGATCCTTCGATCCTCGGTCTCTGGGGCTTCAAAGTGAGCGCTTAACCCGCTGAGCCATCCTAGCTTTCCCTGTTTACAATTTAATACAACAAAAAATTAACAACAAAAGATAAAATTTACCACTTTCTCTTACCGGTAAATATCTTTTGCACCAGGAAGGAAATCAAAACAGATGGCAAAAATCCAGAGACCTGATATAGTAATAACAATCTATATCAGAATGATGGGTTACTGCTAAAGGAGAGCTCAGAGAAACGTTTTACTTACTTAATTTAAAAAATACTAAAAATTGACAATTCATAAATTAAGTATCCAATTCAAGAAGTTAGAAACATGGCAATAAAATAAACCTGAAGAAATCACAAGAGAAAAGTGGATATTAATGAATTAGAAATCAGAAAAATAATAGAAGTAATCGAGATTATTTTTAAAAAATCAAGTAAAATAGATAAGATGTTAAGTAATCTAATCCAGACAAAAATGGAAGTAACACATCCATAACATAAGAAATGGTATGGGGAAATAACCCCACTTTCAGAAGAAGTCAAAAGAATATGCAAATACACTTGAGAACTAGATGAAATGGATAATTTTTAAAGAAAATATAACTTGGAAAAATGTGCCTAGCAGTACTTATTGGTATTAAAATCTATACAGATCAACAACCATAGAAGAAATAGAAATAATTACTCATAAAAACAAAATCACTAGGTGCAGATGATTCCACGAAAGGATTCTACCAAACATTTAAATAATTATCTAAGTGATTTGAATTGTTTAAATTGGCCCAGGGCTAATTTCCTTCATATATAAAGAGCTCTTATAAATAAATAATAAAGGGCTGACAGCTCAATAGAGAAATAGATGTAGTATATGAATAGAACCACTCACAGAGAAGGAAAACAAATGACTCCTAGAGAAGACTATGAAAAGATGACCAACCCCGCTCAAAATACGAAAACTGCACAGTAAAACGACTGTGATATTATACCATTTTTCACCCATCAGATAAAAAGTATGAAATTGGATAAATCACTGGGTCGGCGTGTGTATGGAGAAACAGGAATGTGATAAAATGCTGATGGAAATGCAACATTTTGCAACCTCCATGGAAAGCAATGTGGCAATGTCTTTGCCCTTGACCCAACCATCTTATTTCAAGGAGATTTTCTTAGAAATAAACTCACATATGTGTGAAATGACATGTCAGCGACATATTGTTTGTGATAGCAAGAGAGGGGAAACAGCCCGAATCTACCAGGAGAAGAGGGGTTATATATTCTGCTCCAGGGGAACCCAGGCGTAACAAGAAAGGAAGCCACTCCTTACATACCAAGACAGACAGTTGCCAAGATATATTGTTAGTTGAAAAAAAAAAGAAAGTATGATATGCTATTGCCTGTGGGGAAAAAAACCCCATGTATACATATTTGCTAATATTTGGGTGTACATACCAAACACTAGTAATAGGGCCTTTCCTTTTGGAGTGGCCAAGGGATGGCAAGGGACAGTGGCTAGAAGGGAATCCACCTTCCAGTGTCTGCCTTTTTATGCCATTTGAATTTTGTGCCCTGTGTATGTGGTACCTTTTACAAACTAGAATAAGTAAGACATTTAAAGATGAGTCGGAACTATCCAGGTAAGAAGGGAACAGGGGGATAAGCAAAGCAGCTCAAATTTTCTAGTATCAAGGAAACAAAAATGAAAATAGTTTTTGTGGTTTTGGCAAAAGTGAAAATGACTCGTAATCTTCAGAGCAGAGTTTAGAATGTACCTCTGGGCGGGCTGTGAGCAGAAGGGTGAGGCTGGAGGCAGGAGGAGACTGTGTGGTCATTCAGGCTGGACTCAGGCGCTGGACTGCAGGCAGTGTCAGGGGGTTATAGAGGAGGAGTGATTGAAAAGATCAACTCCTTTGGGAGGTGAAATGACACCCATGGGGACGAGGAGGGTCGGGGAGGAGGAACCGGCCAGGGTGAAGCCCAGGCCTCTCCTATGTGTGCCCTGGTGTAGGTGGAGGTGAGCCAGCAGGCCTGAGACGGAATGTTTACTCAGGGGACAGGCCACCATCTCTCTTGCTGCTGGACAGCTCTTCCAACCCACCAAAGTGCTTTTGCGCTGCTTGTTTAGTCCAGCTATCCTTGGGATGCAGGCGGTGCTAGGGCTGATGTCCCATTATTCAGTTGAGGAAACAAACTCAGAACAGGTAAGTAATTTGCTAGCATCCCCCCAGCCGATCTCAGCCAGACTTCCCCAGGGTATGTGTCAGCCTATTCTTGACCTCACCTTTTGTTCTCTCTGTCCATGAAAGCTTTGGACTGCAGACTAGAGCAGGTGTGCCTCAGAGCTCAAAGCAGACACGAGAGCTGGCAAAATCCTACTAATGGCACCTTGACCTGAGCAGTCAGAGGTCGGGATGGGCGTGGCTGACTTTCCTACTCCAGTCTCATAAGGCTGAAGGCAATGTGTCAGCGGGGTTAAGCTTCTGTGCTATCCAGAGACTCTTGAGATCATCCACTTCCATGCTCACCAGGTTGTTGGCTGAATTCAGTTTCTTGCACTTATAGGATTGAGGTGCCCATCTTCTTGCTGGCTGTTGGTGGGGGGCACTCAGCTCCTCAGACTCAGCAACAGAGAAATTTGTTCCTTGGTGTCAATCCCCTTATACTTTTAATTGCTTTGACTTCTGCCCAGCTGGTGAAAACTCTGCTTTTAAAGGGCTCATGTGATTAGATTTGGCCACTTGGATAATCTCCCTTTTGCCATAACATTTCTCTTATTCACAGTCTCTGCCCACTGCCAAAGAAGGGTAGATTATATAGGGTTATTGGGGATCATTAGAATTCTGCCTACCACTCAGATGTAAACCCCTATCCATGTGTAATAGGCATAAGAACTTATGTTTATTAAACACGTACTAAGTTCCAGGCATTTCTGGATGAATAGTATTACTTGATCCCCACAAGCATGTGTAGTAGTTACTATATTTTTATGATCCTCAGTTTACAGAGGAAGGAATGGAGGCTCATAGAGGTTAAGAAATTTGCCCAGAGTAACCCAACTAGAAAAGAGGTGGGGCTTGAACTTGAACCCAGATCTGTCTGACTCTGAAGCCAGTACTCTGGTCTGTCTCACGCATATGTGGACAGGGGACCATGCCCACATACGCAGCAACACACACTCATGCGTGAGTACACATATGCATCAATTACACCTGTATACTGTGCATACTCAGAGGGATCCATGCATAGATACACAGGCACCCCCAACACCTGCCTGGTTCCCTGGGCCCCGGAGTTAATGAAGATGCACCGAAAGCCCACGCAGAGTGGCAGAGATGAAAGGCAGGGTGTGCCTAACAGCTCTCTAGGATCCAGTTACCCATGGCTGTGGCTTTTCAGCCAGGTGATTAATTGCCCGGCACTGGGTTGGCCAGGTCAGCTCCCAAGGCCTCCTGCCCTCTTATTAAAAACATCCCTTGATGTCATCCCACCAGGGAGATCAATGGCAGCTAAGGAGAGTGGGGCTGCCAGGGGGTGGGGTCTCTGTGGCCTCTCTCCAATGTCACTTGGCTCCTTTGGTGCTTGGCTTTCTGGAAGCTGGCTGGGGCTAATGTTCTCAAAGAGGCCTCCTGAGGCGGGTCCTGCCTGCCTGTGGGTCATGGTCAGTGTGACTGGGCAGCTGAGCTGGTAACTGAGGTTAGAGGAGGCCAGAGGGTTTGGGCTATGGTTTGGAGCTTTGGGAAGCTAAGAGGAAGTGTCTAGAGTTCTTCTTCTTGCCCCAGTCCTCTTCTGGGTGTCCTGACATTAGACCCTTTTGGGTTTAGATATGTACAAGCCATATGACACTGACTTCCCAGAGTCTCTGAGTCTTCCTGTGTAAAATGGGGGAAAGAGACCTCTCTTGCAGGTCTTGAAGGTCATTTGCTTCTCACAACTCGGTCTCCTCTTGGCTTGGGTGACCCAGCACACTCCCGTTTCCCTCCTACCCCTCTGGCCATGCCTCTGTCTTCCAGCCAGCATAGCTGTGAGCTCCAGAGTTGACCCCTGGGGTTCAGGACCCAGCACCATTTACACCAAGTGACCCTGCCCATTTGGTTTAACAGTGCTCAGTCTTGGGAGAGGATCATGGCAGTTTTCATACTTGTCAGTTAAAGGTTTTTTCCTTGGCAGTTGTTTTTATTTTTGGAGAATTTCACAAATAGCCCTTGGGATAGGAAGGGCTCTATCCCCTGGGAGTGTTGCAAAATCCATCCTTCAAGCTTCTTCAGTTTGCCTCTTTCTCCCTCTTCTCTTAATCTGTTTGTTAATCTTGTGTGCTGGTCCTACAAAATTTCAGAGCTACTTTGGTGTGCATAGGTACATATACAAAATTGTCTCATTCATGTACAAGAACATCAGCACACGTAGGATCCTATTAGATTGAGGTGGATTGTGTCTTATTTAGTAGTGTGCTAGTAAAGTTTAACAATGGATTCTGGATGAAAAAAAAAAGGCCTAATTTGGCATTTGCCAATTTCCATGGTGTAAATACTCCCACCATGGTCAATTTCAAGCTACCAATGTGACGTTGCTGAGTGTGGAGTTGGGAAGAGATGTGTAATCAGCTCCTATGATTGGGTTCAAATGGGTTCCCAGATATACACCCTTATTTATCAGTCTTCCTTGTGCCTAACACAGTGGCCAGCATGTATTTAGTGCTTAAGCAATGTCTGCCAAAATGCACTGTGTGAATCTGTGAGGGCCACCAAACCCTGCTGACTTCCCCAGACCTGAGTACTCTACCTTATCCACACTGTGCACACTCACAGAGTCACATCCAGCCTCGCCAGCTCACATTCAGTGCTATACCCCAGCAAACACATGCTGGCAGTCTTGCTCGTGAAATTGGGTGCACACAGAATTTGCACATACACCTAAAGTGTGGTACACACAGTTCTACTCATGGGCAGAATTGCAGTTTTTCCTGCACATACATTCTTTAATGAGTTTGTATTACACCCATGCTCACCTTTGACTGATGCTCATGCACACACAGGTGCACACTTTTAATCACAAAAAAAGCACATACACAGCACACACCCACAGATGTCTCAGTCATTGGTGTGCTTGTCCTAGCACACACAAACATGTGCATTTCTCTGAGCGGGCAGACGTGGGGGTGTGGATGTATTAATAGATGCTCCACTCAGAACAAGCAATGGCTGAAACACAGCCTTTCTCACCTTCATGCATCCGCACCATGGCACACCCATGGCTCACTCACCACCCGCCCCCCTCTGTCCCCCCATGTCCCCTGCAGGCATCTCACCCACCCAGTCATAACCAGGGAAGCTGGCCGGGCTGGGTTGGTGGGTGTGGTGTTTGGGAGAGAGAGAGGAATTCCAGGCGGGCCCCTTCTGCTCTCCTGGCCAACGTTAAGTGCCTTTAGACTGAAAAGAACCGTCCAGAGAGGCTTTTCCGGCTAGAGATTAATGTCACTAAAAAATGTGGGTCCCGAGCGATTAATGCAGCCTTCTTTGCTACACATTATGTGAGTGCACTAAAGCGAGAGGGGGCTCATTTTTGGCATGTTTTTAACCTGCTTGGCTCAGAGTGAAAGAAGAAAAGAAGAACCTGGGGCTGGGGAACCTGAGGGTGGAGGACTCATAGGCAGAGAGAACCCCAGAGGTCAGGTGGGGTAAGGCTGGGTCAACCAGGCCCACGGCCTTGGGGGGTCCCAGCCAAGTCACCACAAGACTTAGAGGGGAGGGGATGCTAGATCCCACTTACAGTCTCCAAGCTCCAGGTGTTGTCAATGTGGACATGTGCAAAGGCTCCCAGTTGTGTGGCATTGGCTGAGGCAAATGACCCCTCACACTCTCCCAGCACAGCCAGAAGGACCTAGATTCAAGTACTGGTTCTGCTGAGTGACCAGGGGCACAGGACTCTACCTCTTGGGGCCTCATTTTCTCCATCTGCAAAATGGCAGAGATGCAGGATCTTCCTTACTGGGTTGTGGTGAAGCTTAAACGAGACCAGGCACCTAAGTGCTTGATAATATAGCAGCCTACCGAGGGATGGTGACAGTGATGTGTATGACTGCCTGAATGAGCACATGTGTGTGTGCATGTGAGTGTGTGTTTGTGGTAGACTGATGCTTTGAAACAGATGAACCTAGGCTTGAGTCCCATTTTGTGACCTTGAGCAAATTGTCTCCTGGAGCCTCAGTTTCTTTACCTGAAAGGTTGAGTTAAATAATATCCATCTCCAGGCTATTGTGAGGATTAAATGTGATAGTGTGTGTGTGTGTGTGTGGCGGGGTGGGGTGGGGTGGGGCCTGGCATAGCACCTAGCACCCACCATAGAAAGTGGGCCAGGGTAAAAATTCTATTGACAGTAATACCCTCCCTCCATTGCCTGGCAGATGTGTTTGGAGTCCAACTGGTTGAGATTCACATTCTCCCCTCTTGTGGTCTGTCTCTGAGAGTTGGGTAAAGAGGGTGGGTGACATGGGAGGAGCAGATCGGATGGGAGGTGAGCCCCTGGCAGGGTGGGGGAGAAGTAACCCAGTATGATGCTCAGCGAGGCAGGTTCTCTGTGACCGTCCCTCATCAATTGCACCCAGAAACCCTGGAGGGTTGGTCATACTTGCCTAGGAAATCTGGCACACAGTGGTAAGCAACCTGGCTCAGGACACATGGCCATGAAATAGTCAGGAAATAGGTTCCTTTGGAGTGGACAGCTCCTGGGCTGCACAGGAATGGCTGGGATTCTGAAGACAACCAGGAACACACTGAAGAATGTGTTTCTTGCATATTGAACTCATCAGCAGCCTCCCCTGCTCTCGGGATAGAGTCCAAGGGCCCGACCTGACAGCTGTGGGGTCTGTGCCCTGCTGCCGCTCCAGCCCCAGCTGACACTGCAGTGACTGTCACTGTCTGAATTCCAGCCTCGTGAGGCCTCTTCTCAGTGCCAGCTGCCCTGCCCCCTCCTGGGCCTCACCCCTCAGAGCCCAGTTTCAGGGAGCCTTCCCATCCCCACCAGTCCACCTCCTCACCTCAACAGGACCAGGTGCCCAGGTTTAAACTGTCACAGTCCTTGCAGCAATTCTCACAACATAAAGTGATAATTGAGTGGACGTGGCTTGTCTTTCTGCCAGTAGGGAAGCCCTGTGAGGACAGAAGCTGCATTCGTGCTTCTGCTACTCTTCGGTGGCATCTGCACGCACCTGGTTGAGATGGCACTGTGAAGGTTCAAGGAGGAACTGAGTGTTGGACAGCCAGGCTGGTATCTAGGTATGAGCAAGGTCCCAAGGGGAGTGTGGTCCCCGGGTCCCTGGGTTTTCAGATCACAGCTGGCAAGTTGACAGGAAGCAGGATAATGGGTGGGCTCATCGAACATCTCCATACACACCCCTGCTGCCTGTGAGGAAGGGAAACAACAGGGTGTCTGTAAGATTTGCCTGCCTTATTCTGAACCTTTTAAAAACTTTTGGCTCAATTTCACACCAAGAATCATAAAATAAGTGCCATGAGGGAGTGGAATTCAGGGATAAGGGACTTCACTGGATGGAATTCAATCCTCAGAATGGCACCATGGGCACGATTGCTGTCTTTATTTTTCATAGGAGGGACTTGGGACTCAGGCTCTCGATGATGCTGAGATCTGACTGTGTCTCCTTAGTACTGACTGAGCAGGGGGAGCATTAGCTTCATTCTCCACGACCCAGGAGACTGAACTCGATGCAAAAAGGAATTTGTTGCTCATTGCGATGGCTTTAAGATATGCTCATAAGTTCTTGGTTATTTCTCCCTTCAAGAGGTGGTTTAATTCTCCTCTCCTTGTGTGGGCATAGTGACTGACTTCTAAAGACCAGAATAGGGTAGAAGTGTGTGACTTCCAAGATGAGGTCATAAAGACGCTGCAGCTTCCTCTTGGCTCTCTTCTGCATCACTTGCTCTAGAGGAAGCCAACTGCCATGTCACGAGGATACTTATGCAGTCCTGTGGGGACCGAGGCCTGGCACCTGGTGAAGAATTGAGGCTTTCTGCCAACAGCCCCATGAGCGAGATGTCTTGTAAGCAGATCCCAGCCCCAGTCAAGCCTTCAGACGAGTGCAGCCCTGCTTGACATGCAGACTGTAACTGGTGAGAGGCCTCGAACCAGAACCATGCAGCTCAGCGGCTTTCGCATTTCTGATCCACAGAAACTGGCAGATAACACAGGGTTGTTGTTTTAGCTGCGGGATTTGGGATCATTTGGGATGCAGCAATAGAGAGCTATAAATAGCTCATTCATTTTGGTGGAAACTGCTCCAGTGCCCATCTGGTGATGGTTATTCACATGGTGGAATGCAATAGACTAGAGCAACATGAAGGACTTAACTGTCACCTTAGTCTTCAATGTGGATGAATCTCTCAGACATGTTGAGTGAGAGAAGCCAGAACACAGACTGTGTGACTCCATTTCTGTAAAGTACAAAAACGGGCCACACTCATCTACAATGATGGAAGTCAAGAGACAGGTTACCCTTGGGCAAGGGTGGTGGGCTGATCTGGAGGGGTGGAGGGTGTTTCCTGGTGCTGTGTAGACTCCTTTATCAGCAAGTATTCAGTTTGTGAAACCTCATTGGTCTGCACATGTATGGCTTGTATACATTTTTATACAAAAATTATATGAGACCTCAATAACAAAACAAACAAAAATGCTACCAGTTTGAAATGGGACACGTGTGGGTGAACTGGGCACACTGGGAATCACATTGGGCTGTAGAATGTGCTCTGGTTTGGAGGCTACAGCCTGGAAACATCTGAGCAGGCTCAAGAGGGGAAGGCCAGCATTTGAGTTGTGGGGTGGGGAGAAAAAGGGTTGTGGTGACTGTGTGGGGACCTCGTACTCCCCAGAGCTTTGGCCTAGGCCCTAGGGGCTCACCTCCACAGCCTCTTACGCTGATGGACAGGAAGGGACCAAGTCTCAGCCCCTAGCTGGGTTTAGGGTCAGCTGAGGGGGCTTTCCGGGGCAGCAGTGAGGGCAGGGGGAGCCCTGGCTGGCTTTGTGTCTGAGGGATTTGCCATAATCCCAGGCCTTCCCTGTAGCCCATCTAATCCCCACCCGTAGGGCTGAGCCTTTTCAAGACCTAACTTTGGCCTGAAAGGCTCCCAGAGGGGCCGCATTCCTGCCCACAGCATCCCTGCTCCTAGGAGGGAACTCATTGGGATCTCGCTCTTCATCCTTGGGGAAGAAAAACTCAATAGCTTTCTCAAATTCAGGAAAAGTTAAAATGGTCATGTGAGAATTTGTAGTGTCTGGCTGCTTCCTTGAAGAAGACTGTGGTCTCTGCCCACAGAGTCCTGGGCCTTGTTATACCATCAGGAAATTGGGGTGAAGGGATACTGGAAAGAAAAGAGACCTGCCTGTGGGGTTTAATGACCTCTGAGGCCAGATGTGAGCTCCCTCTTTAACTTTATTGCTCACTCAACAAGCTCCAGCCACCTGGGCCATTCTGTCCCTAAAACTCACCAAGCTGATCCCTGCCTCAGGGCCTTTGCATAGACTTTCCCTCTGCTTGGAATGTTTCTCCCCTGATCCTCACATGGCTGCTCTTGGTTGTGACTCAGGGTTCAGCTCAAGTGTCACCTCCCCTTTCCAGAGGTCCTATAGTCACTCTGTCTCATGTTATCCAGTGTCTTGGTGGTATTTGTTGTCTTTCCTTGGTCTGCCTCCTTCCACTGGAATGTGAGACCCTTGAGGGCAGGGGCCTTATCTGCTGCAGTCTTAGCCATGCTCCCCTCCCAGAGTCATGCCCAGTGCATATGTGCTGAGTGAGTGAATGTGAAAGCGCAAGTTACTTAAGGAAGGGCAAGGAGGAAAACAAAAAAACCCAGGAAGGGGAGGATCCTGTTCAATTTGGGTAAAAAGGGGGGAAAAAAAAAAAATATATATATACATATATATATATATATATATATATTCATATTCTCCCTTAATGCTTAAAGCTACCCCATAAAATCAGCATTTTACCTCATTTTTATAGATGAGGAGACCAGAAATATAAAGTTTTAATATCTTTTTTTTTTAAAGATTTATTTTATTGTTTGATAGAAGGCAAGGGGGGTGGGGGTGGGAGGACCCAGAGCAGCCTCCATAGTGGTACATAATTAGCTGTGACATAGTTTCATTTTACACAGGTAGATCTGGGGCCACGTGGAGTGGGAACTGAACTAAGGGCCTCCTGTATGGGAGGTGAGGACCTTCTCCTCCGTCCCGATGGTTTCCAGTTGTGCTATAGTTCAGCATATGGGTTTGCATAGACCGGGGCTGGGAATTGAACCCTGGACCTCACGATTGCAAGGCAAGTGCTCAACCTGTTGAGCTGTCCCAGCATCTCGAGCTTTAACATCTTGACCAAGGCCATACAGCCTGTAAGGGGTCGTTCACCCCATCTAGTTATGATGGATTGGATGATAGAGGATAGGCATACAGGAAAAGAGTCCTTGCTGGCCTTGGATTTCACTGTTAGTCATACTCTGAAGTTCTTAGCACTTGAACTTTCACTCTTAGACATGAATTTCTTTTGCTGAGACTTTGCCCTCTCAAGAACTCTTTTCATCTTTTCTCTTAGTAGTGAGAGAGTTTTGCATGAATGGTTGTGGTAGATACACAGCATAGTAGCTATGGAAAGAATGTCAGAGGCTGTGTTCTAACCTGCCCATTTTACAAGTGGAGATACTGAGGCCTAGGAAGAAAGAATAACTTTCTTAAAGTTACCCAACAGGTACTCAATAAGTGCTTGTTGGTTGAATCAACATAGACACATATATCCTAGACAGAGGGAGGGAGCACGTCTTGTGTAATGAATTCTAGGTAACACTACTTTGACTCCCAGCATGTGCACACCCCTTCATGGTGTCCACATTGCAGGTAGGCACTTTTAGTATTTCCGTTTTACAAGAGGGGACAGTAAGGCCCAGAGAAGCAAATTGTCTTGTCTAAGGCTGCACAGCGAGTGAAGAGGCAGTGTTGGGATTTGAATTTAGCTCACGTGTAACCTCTGGGCCTTTTTCTGGAACTCTGGCAGAGGGTTTGACAGCTTTTCCTGTGCCTCTCACCAGCAGTCCCTGGGCTGGTCCACGGGCACATGGACCTGGGGGGCCAGGACTTGCCCTGAGTTTGTTCAGCCAGGGTGTGTGTGCACAAATGAGTACTCTCACTTGAAGGAGAAGGTGGTAGTCTCCCTGCTGCTGCTCTGGAGGAGGTTCCTGGTGACTGCAGCCTGTGATTTGTATG
Source organism: Craseonycteris thonglongyai (assembly GCA_004027555.1). Taxonomy (NCBI): domain Eukaryota; kingdom Metazoa; phylum Chordata; class Mammalia; order Chiroptera; family Craseonycteridae; genus Craseonycteris; species Craseonycteris thonglongyai. The sequence goes on along the minus strand of PVKE010000057.1, from coordinate 136,915 downwards.
GGGCATAGGCTGCCCGAGGTGTGTCTGGGATCCCCTCCCTCCCAGCTGCCACTGCCCTTCCTGTCCAGGCAGGCGGGTAAATCCTGTGCTGGGACTTGCCAGAGCCTCCTCGTCAGCAGGCAGGCGGCAGGTACATTCCTCCTCCCTGGAATCCTCCTGTGGCAGCCAGTGGGGGGTGGGGGTGGAGTGGTGGGGAGGGGGGTTTGGGGGTAGGGTGGAGAAAGGCAGGCACTGACTAATTCTATACAAATGGGCTAATATTCCAAAGAATGCCATTCTGTAAGAAAGCAAATATTTAAATACTCAAGGCTGGGCCCTCTCTGCCCCTGCACCCTGGCCTTGCCACCTGCCAAAGCTGGCAGAGCCCGTGGGAGGTGTCTTGGGGCTGCATACCTGGCAGCCTCTGACAGAGCTCTGTGCCCCCTGGACTGGGACAGGGGGGCTGACAGATGTGCCTCCCGAAGCAAGACCTCAGAGGGGCTGCCCCGATGCCCCACCAGGCACGTGTTGTCTGGACAGGGAGTCAGGCGTAGTGAGCATGGGATGGAATTAGGAAGCCTGGGCACTTTGCTGTATCATCTTGAGCCCACGTGTTAGCTCTTTGGGCCTCAGTTTCCCCATGTATAATATAATGAAGAGTGTGCAATGGATTAAATAAGTCGTTCCCCAACCTGGCTGTGCTCCACCTCAGACCTACTGATGCAGAATCTGAGGGTGCAGGGCGCAGGAATCTGCATTTTACCAAGCCCCATGGGGAGCATGATGCAGCTGGTCCAGTGCTCTCTGCCTGTTCGTGAGCAGAACTCACAGAGGCTTCTTTCAACTCTAGGTAGAGGGAAGGGCATGCTTGCAGTGCAAACAGCATAAGCAAGGCCAGGGAACCCAAGTGGCCTTTGGAAAAGTGGTGTGAGCACGGGTTGTGGGGAGGGGCTGGTGGGACAGGAAGCAGGACAGGTGTGTGTGTGGGGGGGTTAATGCTGAAGGGCCATACCCAACTGCCTCCGGGCTCCTGGAGCCCTCTTGGGGGGCCAGCTCATGGTCTGAGAGGCTGGAGGTCCTCATCTCAGCCTCATTGTTGGACCACCGGGTTCTTTTCTGGACTCCCTGGGAACCAGCTCCCTCTCTGTTTCACAACTGAACTATCAGTTTCAGTTTTACATTTTGTATTTATCTATTTCTCTTGTGACATGGACAATGGCCCGCCTTCTCTTTGTTGAGCACTGTGTGTCAGGCCCTGTGCCGGCCACTTCTCTTGTGCAAGCTCTCTTTTCACAAGAGCCCTATGAGATGGGTTCTGTTATTGTTGCCATCTGACAGAAAGGTAAACCGAGGCACAGAGATTTTTTTTTTAATGTAGCTTGCATAGGAGCATAGTTAGGATATATAGAGCTGGATATATATTTGATTCTGCGTCTACCAGCCCAATGGCCTGGACTTGTATCCACTATGTCCACAGTCTTTGATGAGTTCCAGGGAGGGATTGTGGCGTGTCTTCAGCACCCAGTATGAGGTGGGGCACATGGTAGACCCACCCAGTGCCAATCACATGGTTCTGCTATGAATGTTAAATAATCATCCCCATTTTACAGATGAGGAAACTGAGGCATAGGAAATCAAATTACTCGTTCAGGGTGTTAGAACAGGGAACTGGCAAGTCCCTCAAAGGCAGACCCTCAATCAAGGATTTCAGTACATTTTACCTGGGAGGTGATTTTTGGATATACAGGTAGATGAGTTGGTAAGTGAAAGAGGATAAGACAGGAGCTGATAGAGGATGTGCCAAAAAGCAGGTGGGTACTGTGGGCAATTGGGGCTCAGTCCCTCTGGGGACTCTGGGAGAGCGTAGAACAGGCCTCAGAGTTGTCCCTCAGAGGGAGGAGGGGGTATGGGGGCTGGGCTATTTGTCCTCCCACTTCTACCTGTCTGGCTGACGGCTGGTCCAGGCCCCTCTGACCCAGCATGTTCCTGTGGCTGGAGAGGCAGAGTCACAGGTGTTTGTATGAGAAGCTCATGGGACGGTGAATGTCGAGGGATCTTGAGTGGGGCACAGGCAGCCTCTGCTGCCAAAGTGTTCACAGCTTGGCTTTGCAGAATCTAAATCCATCCATCTGTCTGTTCATCTGTTCATCCATCTATGCATCCATTCATCCATCCATCCATCCATCCATCCAGCCAGCCAGCCAGCCAGCCAGCCAGCCAGCCAGCCAGCCATTTATTCATCCGCTATCCCCTGAGTCCTCCTAGGTGCTTGGCATAGTCCTAGGCCCTGGGGGTCCCAAGATGACTAACCAGTCTCATTCCAGTGACCACCTTTCTCCAAAGGGGCTGTACCTCCACTGTGGGATGTCGGGGCTCACGGCGCTGCAGCTCCTTGGAGGCTCTCAGAGCTAGCCAGTGCCGCTGTCATTCCAGGAAGTCCGTCACAGGAAACAGCCCCACACAGAGCGGTTGCTTGTAACCCTAGAGCCCCTGCTGTCATGTCCCAGTGCTGGTGTGGGCTCTGTGCCTGGCTGGTGGGGACATGGGCCTGGTCTAGGCTGAGGACATTCCCTGGGTCATTCTGGGCAGCCTTGAGAAGCTGATCAGTGCCAAGGATGCTACTGGCACCAGGTTCCTGCTCTGTTATCTTGGTGCCCACAGAGGCCACTTGATTAGACAAAGATGTCCTGAGCTCACAACCTAGAGAGGAAGTGGGGACAGAAAGCCATCACTGAGTACCTACTGGGTGCCAGGCCCTCCGCATGGTGGGTCCCCTTGTAATTTTGTATCAATGCTAGGGGTAGAAATTCTTACCCCCACTGCACAAACTAGGGAACCTGAGGCTCAGAGAAGGGAAGTATTCTGTCTAAGGCCACACAGCCAGTGAATGTCACTGCAGGAAGGAGTCTAGGTCCCTTGGACTTCAGTCCCAGTTTCTTTTCCAGTTACTGCACACCTGGCACAGCTGTTTTGGGCTCTGGCTTCACTGAGAATTTGCCCTCCTTTGTCATCACCACCATTACCACCACACAGACCCTGATAGGCTTAACATCTCTTTCCCTCCCATGAGGCCACATGTCTAGAGCCCATGCCATATGCACATGACAGAGGCTGCAGGGAGCACGTGTAACCTGCCAAAGGGCACAGACTGTCACCTGGTAGTTGGGGTGCAAGTTTGGAGGAGGGCAGACCTGGGTTCTGGTCTTGGCTTTGCTCCTTTGCTGTGTGACCCTGGGTAAGTTAATTCACCTTTCTGAGCTGCTCAGTTTCCTCATCAGTAGATGGAGATAAAATACATACTTGTCCTACAGGGAAGCTGGGACAAAAGTGGGAAATGGGACAAAATGTGCAAAGTGCTATGTGCCTGTATCAATCTCAAAGATGCTCCATGAATAAGTGAGAGGAATAAAAAGATTAAGATTCTGTGTGTGTATTTTAAGGCCTGGGGTGCTAACTATAAGCCAGTATTATTTAATCATTAAAGTGGTCTCTTCCCCACCCGGAGAGACACTTATGAGCCTGGCCTGGTGCCTGTCACTGAGTGTAAGGTGCAGGGTTCTTTCTCCAAATGAAACCACACCCCAGACTTCAACTTAGAAAGCAGGTAACAGTGGATTTGGTCCCATAGAAGCTGGGAGGCTGTTCTGTTTCTTGGACAGCCCCCTACTTTTGGCAGCCCTTAAGGCATTTGTTAGGAACCCCAAAGCCCCAAGAAGTGCAGCGTGAGGGCTCCTGGGGTCCTAGACCTTGGAAGGCCCTTCTAGTGTGTGTGTGTTTTATGCATGTAGGGCTGTGGCCTGGTGGCAAGGGGGACAGCCCTGTCACTCTGCTCATTTCTGCTCCCTGCAATCTTTTCCTCCCTTTCCCATGGGCTGTCTTTACTCAGCCAGCTTCCCCTTGTCCCCCAAGGGCTGGGGCAGAGCACCCGGTCATCTCTGGGTTTTGTAAAGATGATTTAGAAGCTGCCAGGTTGTGATGGGGAGGGATGCACTGCTCGGGCCTGAATCTCTGCTAGACAGGAGGTCCTTTCATCCACCTCTGGCTCCTTCTCCAATTGCAGCCTCCTGGAGCTCCTCTCTTGTCTGAAATCTCCACCCCATCACCCACTAGCAAGGCTCAGAGAGGGATGAGACCTGCCTGAGGTTGCACAGCGCCTTGGTGCCAGGGCTGGGTTTAGGGGTAAAAGGCTGTGTCTGTGTTGGCAAAGGGAAGCCTGGCTGCTGGGTGGGAGTCCCAAACTAACTTGGTCCCAAGTCTTAGGGGTCATTGGGGCAAGAGCCTAATAATGTGGGCCCCCAAGGATCACATTTAGGGACACTTCTGCCCATTCCAGTCACTGAGCCCTGCTGTCTGCCAGCCCCTATACTCAGGTTTGAGGACTTAGAAATGGGGCATGTCTCTGTCCTTGGGGAGACTGCTATCTAGAGGGGGCACAGGCCATGGGTCAGGGCTGGACTTTCAGCTACTTAACTGCTGGGCTGTGTGACCCTGGAAACACCATTTAACCTCTGTGTTGCACTTTCCTCTCCTATCCAATGCAGTTATCAGTATATGGCCTTCTAGGGTCACTGTGAAGTGGTGGACCGTGTGAAGCTCCTAGCTGTGATTATTTTTGTGATTGTGATTATCATCTGCTATGGGTCAGACACTTTGGATATTACCTGTGTGTTTCACCACAACTCCAAGAGAGTTACAAAAGGGGAGACTGAGGCTGGGAGGTAGCATGACTGAGATCACGCATCTAGGAAGTGATTGAGATCACGCATCTAGGAAGTGATTGAGATCACGCATCTAGGAAGTGATTGGGCTGGGTTTGAACCTATTCCTGTCTGCCACGCCCCACTGGCTTCCTGGTGCTACCTCCCACCTCGGTAGAGCCTGCGGAGGACAGATCTACACTCATCGGGCAGCCCTGGGCCCACTGGGTGCTCCTTTCCCCTCAGGGCCTGCCCGGTTCCCAGCCCCCATGATGGATGGGTCTGGGGATGTTTTCATCCAGGGTGATAGCGAATGATTGCGAAGGCCAAGGGCCCTGCCAGGGTCTTCTCTGGCTTTTGTCTTCCCTCCGCCACCGCTTTTCCAAGGGGGCCATGCGACTGCCTGGGCCTGCCTGTTCCCTCCTCCCTCATAGCTTACATTCCTCCAGAAGCTTCTCCCCTAGGCTGGCAGGTGGGTCAGCACAGTCCACCCTGTGCACAACCCTCCCCTCCTGCTCTGCTCCCAGGTCTTGGCAGTAGGTCCCAGGGTTCCACTGGCTACTTCAGTCCCATCCAGCATCGGCCCAGTTCTCCTGGTTTATCCCATTGGCCTTCTCCAGCTTCCTGTACCCAAGATGCTCATGGAGGTCTTTACCTATTAACCCAGCGGAAAGGAGGTCCCGTGCTTGAGTCAGGGGCACAAGAAGGGAAACGCAAGTGGGCAGGTGGAATGTTTTTCACACCATGCCAGGACGCCATCCACCTACCTGGTCCCTATGGAAGCCAGTTCCTGGCACGGTCTGTCCCCACCTGGGAAGATCACCATTCAGCCGACAGACTTGCCAAGCCGTGGTTTCCTCCTCTGAAGAATGAGGCTATAAGCACCTACCTCACAGAGTCAAGTCCTTATACACCTTACATGGCATCTTCACAGAGAAGGGATGTCAAAATGATATCATCTAAATTATTGAGGAAGCAGTAGGAGTTAGCCAGGGAGAAAGGGATGCTGGGAAGGGCATGTCAAGCCGAGGGAATGGCTTGTGCAATGTCAGAGGGGTGTGATACTACGTAAAAGCAGTGGTGAGCTGGAGGTGGCTTGTACTAGTTCCCACAAACTGATCGTTATTCTCAGGAATTTGCAAACTGGTTGTTAAGTATAGCAATCACTAAAAATTAAATAGTATAAATTTACAATTAAATCACATTACAAAGAAAAGTCATTCTCAAAGCTCATAACATCCTATTTTACTATGACCTAGTCTGAATTATCCACTGTAGTATTATATCTGAATGGTGGCAATACTTCATAATGGTGTGCTACTTCGCATCTTATCCCAGCTTTGTGTTTAGGGTGTCATGCTGGTAGCTTGGAATTGGTTGTGGTGAGAGTATTTACACCGTGGAAATTGGCCAATGCTACATACCAGGGCTTCCTTCTGCCCAGAGCCTGTTGTTAGCCACTGGGTGACCTTTAGCAAGACCTTAGTGTGTGTCAGGCCACACTGCTGTCAGGCCATACACGCATTATGTCATCTCTTCCTCACAACAACTCTATGAGGTTGGCACTGTTATCCCATTTTACAGTTGTGGAAACAGAGGCAGGAGGGAAGTGAAGTCAGTTGCTCAAAACCATCTAACAAGTGGCAGACCAGAAGTGTTCCAGTGAGGCTGGTTGGGGTATTCGAAGTCCTGACCTTTTCCTTTTCCTCTTTTCCCCATAAAGGAGGCTGGATTTGACATTTGAAGAGAGCGGGCAGGAGGAATTTCTAAGGTGGCCTAAAGATTTTTCTCAGACTCCGCTCTGCCTCTGGCCTCCCAGCTGGGAAACTAAAGGGCCAAGGACCCTGAGAGTGTGGGATGGCTCTGCCTGTACCTCGCTATGGAACAGCCCCCTGAGTGTCACCTGCCTGCCTGTCACTGCCCTGCTCGGCTCTTGGTCTCCATGGCTCACATGGTGCCAGTTTGGGCTCCAGCACTAGCCCAGGAGCCACCTCCGAGCCTGCCTGCCAGGCTGTATTTCGCAACCACCCTGGGCTGCAGTTTGGCTGGGTGGCAGCCGGTTTGTAAATACATGTGTTTTTGGCACCTTCTCCCCATTAGGCTGTGTAATTGCTTTGTGCCACATGTGGCAGACACGGTCCTCATGGGGTCCTGCCGATGCAGTGCCCAGTCCAGAGGCTCCCAGGGTGGGGCCCGTGCCCTTTTGGGGCCAGTGCCCCCCTTCTTGAGGTTCTGGGATGTGGGGACCCAGAGGTCTCTGACCCTTAATGTGCAAGAGAATGTCCATGCTGAGAGAATGTCCAGGGTGGAGAGTTGTGGGCTGTGAGTTCACTCATATGAGCAGCTGTGAGGCTTGGGCAGGTGACTTCACCTCTCTGTGCTTCAGCTTCCTCATCTGTGAAGCAAAGGGCACAACAGCAGCGTTCTCCAATGTTCCACGGAGGATGGAATGAGGTTCATGAAGGAAGTGCGTGCACATAGAAAGCACTCTTCCCATTTTGCAGATGAAAAAAATTGAGGCAAAGAGAGGGGATGCTACTGCCCAAGGTCATGCAGCCCCTTAGCCAGGGCTCTTCCCCCACTAGATTTCAGATGCCTTTTTCACTGGGCTGACCAGAGGTCCCATTTTAAATGGAACAGAAAACGACGGCACTGTGTGGGTTCAAACAGTACATCTGGTCAGCTTCCTGGCACCTTGGATTTAGTCCAGGCTGACCATACGTCCTATTTGAAATGGTACAGGACCATTGTTTTCTGTCCCGTTTCAAATGGGACGTCTGGTCAGCCTATTTTTCACAGTCATGGGGCTGAAAATTGTTTCAGAGGGGAAATGGAGGGAGGGTGTCTTCCTGGTTTAAAACCAACCAGCATTTAACAAGCTTTTCCTATAAGTTTTTTAAACGACTTCCACTCCATTCGGAAGCCAGATTAGCACAGGGGCTCAGAGAGGTTAAGAGACATGCCCCTGGTCACACAGTGGGAAGGGCTAGTCCTGTAGGTGAAGGAAGGTACAGCCCCAAACCAGGGTTCCAGAGACCCAGGTTCTGGCCTTGCTGAGGGGTTTGGGGCATGTGACCTCTCCTCCCTTAGGCTTTGGTTTCCCTTGGAGCTGGCAGTGTGTCCGGCACAGATTAGAAAGCAGATCTGCTGGAGGGAATGGTGGGGAAGACCATGGAAATTGGGGCCAGGTGGGGTCAGGGTGTGGCTCCCCTGGTAGGGCCCACAGACACTGTTGTGCCCATGCACACTCACCATCGTGCACCTCCCTGGAGGCCCTCCCGCACGCGGCATGCTTGAGGGCACGCACACAGAGGTCAGTTCTACACGGACCCCTACACACACATGCTCATATAAAAGGTCATGCACGTACCTGGGCATACACATACCCTTCCTTGACCCCAGCGAAATGTACCACCAGTTGACAGTTGATTTGCCTCCTCTTCACTCTCTGACTTCCCAAGAGATTTCCAGGGAAACAAAGTGCAAGAGAGAAAGGAGACATAAGAGAGGTTGTAGAAAGAAAGGAGGCTTCTGGGTGTCTTTGCATTGCAGGCAAGTGCCCAATTTAGCCTTGGAGTTTCCTAGTGGCCAAAGGAATAAGGGATGAATGGGCTTTTTCTTCCATTATAGGATTGGAAGAACCAAGGACCAAGGAAGATCTTAGATAGGAAAGCACTTTTCAAATCATAAGCCCTCTGTTTAAGTGGAGTGAGAGTGACAATTATTAACGGTGTCTAATTTCACAACTGGGAACCCAACCTCAAGGCCTTACTTCCATATGCCAAATCTGAAGTTCTCTCCAGTCTCATCTCCTACCATTCCTCGCCCCTGACAGATGCTCGGGTGGTACCAGGCCTTTGTTCAGGCTTTTCCCTCAGCCTGAGGCATCTGTCTCACTGCTACTCAGGACTCTTGGCTCCTCCAAGAACCCTTTCCCCAACTACCCTAGCCTAGGGCCCAGCCCTCCCCTGGGCTTCCGAGATTCCATCACATGTTACACTGGATTAAAACCTCCATTTACACATACCTTCCCTTTCCAGAACCCTCAGGGGCAGGGGTGGAGGCCCAGTTGGTTTTGGCATCCCCAGTGCCTGGCACAGGCCCTGGCACAGAGTTGGTGCCTAGAAGGAGTTTGCTGAGTGAATACATGTTGGTAATGAGCCCATACTCTGTCCTCCGATCTCCACCTGTCCTTGTCAGGGCAGAGACCTGGGATACAGGGCGTCACCTCGCCAGGAGCCCTGGCTCCACAGGGCCTGCCCTTGCCCGCCCAGGAGGGTAGGTCTTGACCCCAGATGTCTTCTATGTCCCTGAGCTGCCTAGGCTTCTACTTCTCTGAACTTTCTGGGGCTTTGGCTGGAAGCGGGTGACCAGGGAAAAGTCAGGGCAGGGAGAGGGTTCCTGACCAGCCCCTCTGTGCAGCCATTCGTTTGTTCATTCATCTGGCTGCTGAATTCTTTACCTGAATTTTACTATTTATTCTTTTTAAAGATTTATTTTTATTGTTTTTTGACAGAGAGAGAGAGAGACAAAGAGAGACAGAGAGAAGGGGGAGGGCCCAGAGCAATCTCCATAGTTGACAGTATTAGTTTTCCATATAGTTTCACTCCACAGGTGGGCACAGGGCTGCGCAGGGCAGGAAATGGGCCAGGAGCCTCCCGCATAGGCCCTGGCAAGAACTGAACTGGGGGCACACCCCAAGTTAGCATATGGGTCTGCCTGGGTCGGAGCCGGGATTTGATCCTTGCACTCCAGGGCTGCAAAGTGAGTGCTTAACCTGCTGAGCCATCCCAGCTTCCCTGCTATTTATTCTTATTGATGTCTCTCAGAAGCCTTCTGGAGTGGGAGGTACTTTATCCCCATTGAACAGATGTGTAAACTGAGGCTTAAAGGACATGTGCTCTCACAGATTGCAAGAGATAGCAGGTGTGCCTGGAGGTGCTTATCTGTTCACTGAATGCTCACCACTTGAGGGGTAGTCAAGGGGAGAGGAAAACAAATGGAGGAGGTACTGGGCAGTCCCTAGATGGTGACAGCCGTCTGAGGAGGAGGGGACACTCATGAGTGTGTAGACCCTGAGGCATCCCTGAGAGCATACCCCACCAACACATCTTCAACACAACATTTTGTCACATTCACACCCACTCTCATGTTCACTGGTCCCTGGTCCACTGTCATCCCTCATGCCTAGGGCACCCTTGAGTCTCTCAGGCACAACACTGTCTCACACCCTTGACACATTCTCACACTCAGTCACACTTCTGTCCTCTCCACTTCTTTTCCCAAGGCCTGGGACACACCCAGATACACTTCCACCCTCACGCCCGCACACGTGTCTCACCTTGCCTGTGCTTTCTAGCACATGTGTTCACACACACCCTCATGCCCACACCGTGAGTGACATGGGGGAAACTTCCACAAATGCACTCCCAATGCTTACACATGGCCTGTGTCCCCTTTTGAATCACACACCCAGGCCCCCTCTCACTGTATCCACCACCCAGCCTCAGGTGCCACCTGAAAGACCCTGGCTCCTCGGGCGCCCATGCTGGTTCCCATCGGGCGGGGCAGGTGTGTTTCCAGCTGCTTGGGCTGGCCCCGGGGGGGGGGGGGGACAGGGCCCTGGCCTGGGGTACAGGGCCGGCAGCAGCTGTGTGAGCTGAGCTGGGATGCCCACACCTGTGTGGATCTGCCTGGGGCTGGTGCCAGCACATTGGCCACACCCTCCACCCTCCAGCTTAGCGGGGGCAGCCCATGCCAGGATGGGGATGCCAGCCTCACATTCTTGGAGTGTCGGGGAAGCCCAAGGAGGGGCAAGGCAGGCAGGCCCAGGCTGGGCCTGTGTCTCTAATTTCAGATCCCAGTTTCCTGACTGTGTGATCGCAGGCAGCGTGTTCTGGACCTCAGCCTTCCCCTCTGTAAAATGGGCAGGATGACAACTTTCCCTGCCTGGCTGGGGGAGAACAAAGTAAAGTCTTGTGAAATCTAGGGCTTGGCCTTCCCGCTGAGCCCCCCACCATGCCCTTTTCTACCTGACATGGGCACTTACTTCCTCATCTGCCCTCTCCTGGTCTTTTAAAAACAGCTTTATTGAGCTACATTTACTGTCTGTACAATGCACCTATTTAAAGTGTACAGTCTAGTGGCTTTTAGTATATCCACAGACAGTGTGACCATCACCACAGTTAATTCTGGAACATTTTCATCACCCCAAAGAGAAGCCACGTGCCTCTTAGCGACCACTCCCCTATTCTCCCCCACCCCCTCCTCAGCCTATGCAGCTTATGCTAATTACTCTTTGTCTCTATACCTTTGCCTACGCTGGGCATTTCATATAAATGGAATTATATAATATGTGATCTTACGTGGCTGGCTTCTTTCACTGAGCATGTTTTCTAGGTTCATCCATGCTGTAGCATGTGTCACACCTGTGTGGATCTGTCCTTCCTTTTCATAGCCATTATATGGCTGTAGCACATTTTGTTGATCTGGTCCTGTGTTGATGGACATTTGGGTTGTTTGCATGTTTTGTCTATGGTGAGAAGTGCTGCTATGCACATTCATGCCTTACCTTCTCTCCACTTGGTTCTGCCTGAGTTGATCGTTTTAGCCTCTGACCTCTCCACTAAGTTGGGAGGCAGGAAGCCCAGTGTCAGACCAGCAGGGACTCAATGTGATGGCTTCTAGGGGCTGGTGGGAAGAGGTCGCTGGCTCGAGGAGGTGGGGATCACCTGTCTTCCCTCCCTGTGATCATTTGGATACTTACCTGTCTTCCCTTTGTTCTCGTTCCCTCCACCCACTTGACAGTGGCTATCAGAAGCAACATTATGCCAAGACTCTTGTACACAGAACGGCAGTGGATCCTAAAACAAACAAATGAAAACAAACACACAAACACAAAGCCAAACAATGAAGTGGACATTATGTGCCTGGCCAGTTTACAGATGGAAAAACTGACTCTAACAGGGTTGAAGTGACTTTGCCAAGTCATGCAACTGCTGGGGCAGGATTCAAAACCACATCTTGTCTGGTCCTTGGAGGGCTGGACTTGACCCCCTTGTTCCTTCTCCTCTTATCCCCGTGGCTCTCAGTTCTGCCCCAATGCCACATAGCTGATTCAATCCAATGCAATCCAATTTCTCTGTGCCCAGGTATGTGCCAGGCCAGAGCTGAGGCGGGTAAGAGAGATACAGGGTAGGACCTTGCTGAGATTTATTATGTGCGAACCCTGGCTTAGGCCCCAGGATCCAGACTGGAATAAGACACTGTCCCTGGAAGCTGGAAGTCAAGGTTGAGGAAGGGTGCTGACCAAGGCAGGGTTGGCACAAAGGCCAGGGGACAGGGCAGGGATGGAGGGGGAACATGACCCATTCGGGGTGGGTGAGGTCATTCTAGGTATGGCAATACTTAGCTGGGTGTGGACAGCTCCTAAGAGGGGTGTTTCTGGTGGAGGGAACAGCATTAGCAAAAACGCAAGGAAAAGAGAAAGAGGGAGAGAGAACACAGTAACTTTGCCACCTGGAGAGGTTCTGTGGGTGACAGCCCGCAGTGTGCTGGGAGATGTTGGTGGGTGAGATTTAGAGATAGAGAGAGACTGGACTCTGAAGGCCTGGAATGCCAGGCAAAGAAGCTTGAACATCCTCCTATGGGCCAGGGGGAGACACTGAGGAGTCTAGAAGAGTGACATGCATTTGGAGAGCTGCTCTGGAGTAGACAGGGGTGGGAGGGGGTGGGTGGTGGTGGTAAGGGCTGAGCGGGGGCTGAGTGAGCAGGGGTGGATAATGATGGGGTAAATGAGAGGTGGTGTGGCAGGAGGAGGGATTGACAGGAGATGGGTTGGCATAGGAAGGGTGTAGAAGATGGAAAAAATCCAGGAGGTGTATCCATAGGATTAGATACAGAGTAGCCCTGAATCCTTGGGCCTGAGAAGATCCTGGGGGTTTTGCAAACTGATTTTAGCCAGGGAGCGCTCTATCCAGGTGAAATCTTCCATTCACCCAGTATCTTCCATGACAGTGTGGGTGAATATACAGACAGTCTGCTGAACACACACAGCAGAGCATAGACCGTGGGATTTGAAGGGACCAAGTCTATGTGTAGAGACAGATGGTGGGTTGGTGGTTGCCTCGGTAGGGGGATTGGTAGGAAGGGGGTTTGGGAGAACCTTCTGGGTGTTGCAAATGGTCTCTATCTTCATCATGGTGGTTACGTAGGTGTGTAGATACTTGTCAAACTCATCACTCTGTGCATGTAAGACCTGTGCATTTTACTGTGTGTAAGTTACAGCTCATAAAAAGAAGAAAATAAAATTTAGTAGCTGAGAACTGGTCAAACAGAAACAGCTCTGGGGTGAGGCAAAGGTGGGTGTGGATTTGGCTCCCTGGGGCGGCCCCTGTAGCCCAGGAAGCCCCTTTCTTCAGCCAGAAAGGCCTGAAGCTTGAGGCTGGCCACCCTTCCTTGTGGCTTCCGGTGTGTCGTTGGCCACCAGCACCCGCCTGCCCGGCTCAGGGTGCCGCCTGCAGGAGAAGCCCTGAGCAGTCCCTCCTGTAAATCCTGAATTAATGAATCCCAGGAATCTGCTGCCTGTGAACAGCATCTTCTTTGGGGTTTTGGTGAGAACGATGGGGATTAGGGCTTGGCAGGCGGGGCCCCTGCTCCTGGGGGGTTCAGTTTTCACCCCAGGAGAAATCTGAACTGGCCCTCTGGCCCCCCACTCTCATTTCCCCTTTGCAACAATCCCTTGTTCTTACAAGAGGTATTATCTATCTAATCCCTGCCTGTTCTGGCTGGCTCCTGGGGGGCAGGCATGAGTGGGGGCCATTGCTCCCTGCTCTGGGTGCTCAGGCATGTCTGCTCCTCAGTCCTTCTGGCCAAGGGGGCTGAATCATGGGCACAGGTAGAAATGGCAGACTGTGGCCGGGCCCCATGTACAGGCCTGGCCGGCATCTCACACACAGGTACACACACTCACACTCACTCTTATGTGGGCACACACTTCTTGGGGTTCTTGGATTTGATTGAGGTGACTCGAATGGGTGGTGACTGTTATCTCTGTACCTGTCTTTCCTTACTTCTGAAGGGGTCAGAGTACAAGGGGCAGGATTGAGGACACCAGCAGGGATCAGATGGGTTGGTTGTCAAACATTTTGTTCACCCCCTTGCAGGGCCTGGGTCAGACAGACTTGACTTTGAATCCAAACTCCACCACTCCTCAGGGCCTTGACCTTGGGCAGTTTTCTTTTCTATAAAATGGGAATAATGAGAGTGTTTTCTGCAAATAGATGGGAGGCCTAAGTGCAAAACAGGCAGAGCTCTTGGAATACGTGCTCAGTACATGGTGGTGGTTTGTTTTTTTATTAATTAAACAATGATCCCAGATACAGGCCTGTCTCCCTACAGACCCACCGATGCCCACCTTTCAAGCAGACCCCCGTTTGAATGTCTTCACATGTGCATGGCCATGGTACAGCAGCCCCCAAATCCCTTGATGGTATGGTGTCTCCCTGACCCCTCTTGAGCTTTGCTAGCTGTGATCACCTCTGTAGGTATGGGGGTCCCTGACAGGCTGGAGAGATTGTGGATGTGGGTATTGGAGGTGGTAGTTAGGAGGGTAAGGCAGGCGGGGGTCAGGAACAGGACCCCTAAGAGGGGAGGTAGGAAGGATCCCAGACCGCCTCCGCCAGTGCCACAATTTTGCCATAGGCTGTTTCCCCCTGGGATCCTGGGATGATGGGCGAGGACCCCTGAGATAAGGCCAAAGGACAAAAAGCTTTGGGGTTAGCATTTGAGGCCACTCAGATGACCCAGGTGGCTGAAGTGAGCAGATTTGGGAGAAGATGATAACCTGGGTCTTGGGGAAACTCCTTAGCACTGGAAGTTCAGAAGGGATGACACAGAATTGTCCTCACTGAAGAATGACAGTTAGTCTCCCATGGCTGTCGGAATGGGTAGGCCTGTCCTGCAGCTCTGGGGTTCTCATATTGCAGGGGGCTTGATTGCAGGCACAGGAGGAGGGCTGGAAGCGCTCCTTCCTCACCCCTTCCTACAGCGCAGAGACCTGATGCTGATGCCCAGCACAGAACTCTGATCCCTGCTGAGGACAAGCTGGTCACTCCATGCTGAGAGTTTTGTGCTGAGCTGAGACCTGGAATTGGTTCCTGGTCCTCCTCCTGCCTGTAGTTTGACCTCAGGCAAATCAAACCTCTCTGAGACTCTCTGAGTGGTTGGCCCTTCATTGCTGGGGTCCCCTTCAGCTCGGCTGGGTGTAAAGGTTTTTGTGATTTGAGCTCTTTACTGTCCACCTGGGTCCCAGGAGAGAGGATACTCACTGGAATGAAGTTGGGCTGAAGGAGCAGTGGGCTTGGTTTCAAGCTCTGTCTCTTTGTGCCTCAGTTTCCTACCTTTGAAAAGAGAAGGCTGGGCTGTCTTGGCCAGGATTCGAGGGCCATCAGGGGTGGAAGGCACGGGAAGGGAGAGGGGGGAGCCCAGTGGCTGGGCGGGGCAGGGCAGGAGTGGCCCTCGCTCGGGGCTCACAAAGGGGCCGTGTGTCCTGCATGGGGAGTGCGGGCGGGTGTCCGCTGCAGGGATGGGGATTTGGCTTGAGAGTGAGGCTTTATTATGTTTCCTTTTTAATTACGATGGTCGAGGCTCCTACAAGGGCAGCTTTTGTTGGGGCAGCTTAGAAGAAGGAGGGAGGCAGGGACGGCCAGTCTAGGGCTGGAGGGGCTCCATGGGGAGGGGCAGCACTCAGGCCCCCCTTTCAGTTCCCTGGGCCGGGTGGTGTGGGAGCGTAAGGGAGGGGACAGCTTGGTGTGGGGGCAGCTGAGTTGGAACCAAACAGACACTTCTCTCTGTTCCAATTCTTTGCCAAGCTCCAGATTCTGACATGCAACACTGTGGATACCTGACCACCCTCCTCCCTCAGTGGCCCTTGGGTAGCTCAAGTTCAACATCAACTTCCCCTAAACTGGCTCCATACTCTGGGTTCTCCATCTCAGCAAATTTGTTCATTCAACGAATATTTATTGAGCACCTACTGTGTGGAACATCTCAGTCTAGGTGCGTGGGTACATCAGTGAACAGAGACCCACATTTCCTGTCTTTGTGGAGCTGACTGATTTGTGCTTATTTATTTATGCATTTGTCCTCATGGTCCACAAGAAGACGGGATTTTGCTGTGAGCCTACCCACTGCTCACTACAAAGCTTGGCATCAGTAGGCCCTTAGGAAATGTCTCCTTACTGAAGAAGCAAAGAACCATCTGGAAGGCAGTTAGGTGGAGCCTGAGAGTGAGGAGGGTGCTTGGCCTGAAAAAAGGTGTGGAAGGTGGGTGCTGGTAGCACGGTGGGGCAGTGATGACTGACTTGCCTTCATGCGTCTTGTATGACATTTGTTCCAAAATGCATCTGTGATTTTGTTTTTTGAAAGAGCAAATATGGAAATCTTCAAATAAAAAAGATTAAATAAGCAACGACTTTAACAATAACAAACCCAAGTATACAATTTTTAAAAATTGAGTTCATCTTTATTTTCCCCTAAGAAATAAAGCATGTAAATTGTGGACTCAGATGGCCACCTCTACCATTTGCCAGGGAGTTGACCTTGGGCTTAGTCTCCCAGTATCTGAGCTTCCCTATCTTTAACCTTGCAGGTCTGCTGAGAGGGTTGAACAGGGTAATGACTGTGAAGTTCGGAATTATTCTTTCTGCAATTTAGGCCCCTGGAGGAGTGGGGTGTGGCCTGTAGAAAGGAACCCTCACCATGGGACCTTCATAGCCCCCACCCAACACAGACACTTGTACCTCTGAAGTTCCGGAGTCCCAGCTCTGAAATACAGGGCTGTCCTGAGACTGGTGGCCTTCACTCCATGGCCTCTCACTCACTCCTTAGGCCTTCGGGCTGGAATTGGGACTCGTGGGCTGTCTTGGGTTCTTGGACCTGAACATGTCCGGTTCTTCTTGCCAGGTTCTTTGGTGTTGCAGGGCCCGGGCACTGCTGAGCCACAGGGTGGGGGTCCATCAGGCTGCGTCCAACTCAGGGCTTGCAACAGAAACCTCAGCTCCAGGGGAAGTCGGGATGGCTCAGTGGGTTAGGTGCTCACTTTACAGCCCCGGGGACCGAGGATCGAATCCCAGCCCCGGCCTGTGCGGAACCATATGCTGAACTGGGGAGTGTCCCCAGATCAGTTCTCACTGGGGCGAGACCCCGGCCCAGTTCCTGCCCTGTGCAGCCCTGTGCCCACCTGTGGAATGAAACTATGTGGAAAAACCAATGATGTGCAACTACGGAGACTGTTCTGGGCCCTCCCCCTTCTCTCTGTCTCTGACTCTGTATCTTTCTCTCTGTCAAAAACAATGACTAAATCTTAAAAAAAAAAAAAAGAAAAAAGAAACCTCAGCTCCACTCCTATAGTCCTGGTTTGGGGGAGAGGGTGAGGTTCCTCTGGTCTCACCCACAATGCTCACCTCTCTGTTGTCAAGGGTTGGGCAGGGGCTTCTGTTCAAATGCAGTTAGGTCTTCCTAGACCACCCTCATAAAATGGCGCAGCCCCTTCTCCTTGGGGCTGCCCCTTACTATAGGCACATAGCACATGGGCTGCAACCGCAGGATCTGGAAGCTGACTGCCTAGGTGGGGTTTGCAGACCCCTGTGGACAGTGGACTCCTTGAAGACAGGGACTTTTGTATGTTCACTACTGTATCACAGACCCTGGATGGGCCTGAGTACTTTGTACATTTTACAGATGGGGAAACTGAGGTTCACAGAAGACTGTCCTACAACCACACAGCAGAGCTATGGCAGTAAAAGAATTCTCAAATGCTCTTCTCTCTGGGAATCTCCTCCCCCGATTTCTAATAGTCAGACACCCGCTTCCCCTGCCCCCTGCCCCAGACTCTGCTCCCATTGCTCCCACTCACACAGCCTCCAAAAAGGCTGTGTCCTCCAGAGGGAGGCTGTGATTTAAGGCTCAGTCAAGCACTGACGTGTGTGAGCGGGGAGCAGGTGGAGGCAGTGCAGGGAGAAGTGCTTCCCGCCCTGCCAGGCGCCCCATCTGGACAGGGAGGCTGCAATCTGATCTGTAGGCCGGAGAGCTGGGCTATTTTGGGGGTGGCACTGGAGGCCCAGGCACCCTGACTGGGGGAAGGGGTGTCTCCTGCCCCTGCTGCAGGCTTAGGACATGAGCCTAGACCTGTGGGCCATTCCAGAGGGCAGGGCAGGGTAGGGGGTGAGGAGCTTTCTCCTGGGACTGGGTGGAAGCCTTGGCAGGAAGGGTCAAAGTCCTTTGAAGTCCTCCTTGCTCAAGGGGATGGGGGCTCTAGGGCCACAGGCAGAGACAGAGGAACCACACACTTGGGTCCTTGTTCCAACTGGGCCACCATCTCGCTGTGTGACTTTGGGCAAGTCACTCTCCCTCTCTGGGCCTCAGTCCTCACCTATACCATTTGGAGACCTCAGGTTCTATCCATCTCTGGACTTCCATCATCTTGGCAGAGAAGAAAAGAAAAAATACATCCTTATTCTTTAAGGTTCTAGGGATAAAGGGGATGGTTCACTTATTCTAAGAGTAAAGGTAGAGTTCTAACTTTCCAGGGCTCTGAGAATAAAAAGAATGATGACAACATTTTGGGATTTAGGGAGGGATGGTTAGGTAGCTAAGGTTTGAGAAAGGGAGCTCCCTGCGTTTGTGGCAGTAATGGTGTTGGGGTTATTACCAGCTGTTACACGAGAGAGCGCTGGGGGGAAGTGGGGATAGGAGGGTCAGCAGGGGCCGGTTGGTGCCTGGAAGTCACGCTGGCACAGGTGGACCCTAGGGGCTGGCCTGTGCTGTTCCTGAGCTGGGGCCAGGAGAGTAGCTGATACCCCTGCCTGCCCTGGGTTTCCTGCCAGGACTTACCCAGCTGCTGTTGGGCTGCTGTTTGGGGGCAGTGCTTGCCAGAGACGCAGTGTGAGAGGGCTAGAGTGTACACAGGGGCCTCTGAGAGTGGCTGGGCCTCTGCCCCTCCCATGGAGCCGCTGGGGCTGGGGCTGGCACCTCCTGGGCATGGCCTGGGCCCTGGGGAAAAGCTTCTTTGGCCACAATCTCTCACCAAGCCCTGTTGAGTCAGGGCTTCTGGGAAGAAGGTGAGACTGGATCCAGCCTAGGCAAGGTCTGGGGTGGGGGCTGGTCAGAGAAGCCCCAACACATGGCTTAACCCTCTGGAGCCCCTGCTTCTTCATCTGTAAAATGGGGACAGCAACACCTCTGCATTAAGTGACAAACAGTGGGCAGTGCTTTGCAAACCCAATGTTCCTGGGCATCTGCGGGATAGAGATAGAGGCAGCTAAAAGGGAGAAAGACACATGTTCTGTGGGAGGAAGACCCTTCCTAGGGGAGGTTCTTAGACCTGAGACCACAGGGCCCCCCACCGCTGCAGGCCAAAGCTCAGATCTCCTGCCTTTTTCACCCTCGGAGCCCCCATGGCGGCCTTGACCGCTGCCCGAGTTTTTGAAAATGAAAAATTCCCACTAACCAGTCAGTGAAAAGCTGGCTCTGGGGCTGGGTGTAGGATGGAGACTGATATAATTCTAGGTTCAGAGATGTGGGGAACACAGCGCCGGGGGAAGAATTTGCCTTTTTGGGGCCAGTCCTGAGACCCCGGGAAGTGGAGGTAAAGCAGAGGGCTGGCTGCTGAGCCACGTTATTTTGTGTGTGTGTGTGTGTGGGCAGGAGCACTTCTTTCTCCTGACTCCATGTCACTCCTATCCTATTTATGATCTATCTATAGTTTCTTTATATGTAATCTGCTTTGCTTCACAAAGGATTTGATACAGCTCTAAGAAATAGTTAGAATTCAAAAGAAGACTATAAAAATAAGCCGAAGTTTCTCCAGTGTTTATGAACTTTGGAAACAGTTGAATTGGGCTTCCTGGCACTGTGGGAAATGCCTGAACTCTGAGCAAGTCACTCCACCTTTCTGAGCCTCAGTTTCCACATCTGAAAGTTGGGGTGTGTAGTTCCTGCCTCATGGCCACGATGTGGGGATTAAAGGACATAGTGTTTGCAAAGGGGATGGTCTGACACTTGTCCGGTGGAAGATGTCCCAGCTGAGGGCCAGGGTCCACGGAGATGCTTTTTACAGTTCCTGTTGGATTTGTGTTGGAAATGAACCACCCAGACAGGCTTCCTGGAGGAGGTGTGGCCTCTGAAGCTATTCTAAGTTAGAGTCCAGGTGGGAGTCCATGGAAAGAGGACCAGGAGGAGGAGACGAGGCTGGTGGTCTCCAGGATGACAGATAGAGAAGGGAGGTGGGGTGGGCAGGAGGATGGGTTTGCTGGGTTTGCCCAAAACTGGACAGCAGGATGAAGGGGAAAGAAGAGGAAGGGAACATGTGGTCTTAGGGTACCCACGTTCTCTCAATCCCCCCAAAACCCTGTGGAGAAGACATATGGGTGAGCCCCACTTTTACAGATGTGAAAACAGGCCCACAGAGGGCTCTGAGGCAGCTGTTGTCACTCACAGTGAGGGAGACATGGTCAGGAGTCACTTGTGCTGTGTTGGGTTCGTACCAAGTAAAAATAGAAATAAATGTACCCAATCAAATAAAGATAAAAAGCAATAATTTTACAAAGAAGGAAACTCAGGCCAAACGCTGAAGCTACCAGCCTGAGGTGACACAGCCGGGAGTGGGGCTAGAACAGCTGGAGCTGGAGTCCCGCGGTGTCAGTCTCCCGCCCTGCTTCCTCACCCAGGCGGCCAGGGCTGGGGCTGCCTCTCAGCCCGTCCCCCGTCCTCCTCCAACAGCTCCCTCCTCAGCACTCAGAGCTCAAGGAGTTTATTGGGTCCTTAACAGGCTCTGGGAGACCTGGCACCTGCCGCCTTTTCTGTTCTAATAAAAGGCGGATGCTCTGGGGGGTGGGGGTGCAGAGTGGCGTGTGGGGGGCTCTGGCTCATGGCCACTCTGGGCGACACATTCCTGGCTCCTGACTCACAGGGAAACGTCTTGGTGTCTCCTCAGCACTTTTGGACCCTGCAGCTGTGGTCGCATTCCTCCTCCCCTCCTCCCTCTGGCCTGAGCTGCAGTGAGCGCAATGGACCCATCCGGGGCTGTGGAGACTGAGGCTGTCTGAGAGGTGGGTGCAGGGAAGGAAGAGAACCTCACAGAGGGTGTGATCTCGCCCTCAGCTTGGCAGACCCCTCATAGGGGGTGATTTTACCTCTCAGGGGCCATCTGTCAATGTCTAGAGACATTTTTGGTTGTCACAACTGGTGTTTTGTGTGTGTGTATGTGTGCACATATGTGTGTATGTACACACTATTCTCTTGGCATCTAGAGGGTGGAGACCGGGGATGTTGCTAGATGTCCTACAGTGAACAGGACAGCTTCCCGTTACAGAGAATTGCCTGACGCCAAATGTCAGTAATCCCAAAGCTGAGAAACCCAGGACTCTGGGCTAGAATAGGGGTTTGGCGCCCCCATTCTGTGTTTTCTCCCTAAGCACCCGGCTACAGTAGACCCTGGACTGGGTGGACAGTGGAGACCCTGAGACAGTCCATATCAAATTGGGTGCTTAGGGAATCCCCCCCATTCAGTGTGGGAGACAGACAAGGACCCCGCTCGACCCCAACCTTCAGGGCAAGGGAACCAAGAGGGGCGCAAGCAGGAGGCCATGAGCCCTGAGTGGGGAGGATGGAACCACTAGGCTCCAGACGGTGCTAGGCGAGGCATCGGAGCAGCCGGGCGCGTGGACCAGCCGCGTTCCCTCTCTGGACTGCAGCTTCCTCCTCTGGCCGGTGCTGAGCTGCAATCTCGAACTCCCAGGGCCCTTGGCGCTCTCACAAGCTAGGACTGTGCGCTGAATTCCAGCACAGTGCCGGGGAGGGCTCCCACCCCTGCAGGGGAGGGCAGCAGGCGGCCAATCTGGCCTGTGGCTGGTTTTTGTCAAAAAGTGTCATCGGCACACACCCATGTGCATTCACTCACGTGCTGTCTGTGGCTACCTGGACACAGCTGAGTAGTTGCGACACTGCCTGGCCCCCAATTCTGAAAACATTTTCTAGCTGGCCCTTTACAGAAGAGGTGTGTGCTCATGAACGGATTTCAAGTGTAAGTCATTGGCCACCTGGGGACTGACGGAAGGGCCTTTGTTTGGGAGGTGGGGACAGGAAGGACATATCTTAAAGGAAGTTCCTTCCAGCGTTCAGGTCAGGATCTCAAACTCAGCTCCTTCTCTCCGGTCTGTTTCCCGAGTGTAAGTGGCATTGGCTCACCTGCCCGGCCGCTGGGGCACAGCGCAGTGTGACGGTGAGTGAGTGAGGAGAGAAAGTCTCGTGCCTGGGCCAGGCAGCCCGCGCCAGGTTATTTATGGGTTTCCGTCAGGAGGGGGGCTGCGGGCCGCGGGCGGTGTCTGACCTGAATTCTTACACTTACAGGAAATTAGAGCCCTTGGAAGCAGGTGCGCTGGTGATCCCAGCGCTCGGGTGGCCGAGAGGGTGATGTGGCTGAGGCAATGGAGTGGGGGCTGGACCCGCCAAGGGCTGAAGGAGGGGCCGAGGCAGAGGGGCAGGGCTCCAGGCCCCCCTCCCTGCAGCGGTGGAAAGGAAGACAGAATGACCACTGCTGCGTGCTGACTGGGTCTTGCTCTGTGCTTTGCGTGCGTTTGCTCAGTTAATCCTCACAACATGCCTATGGGGTACGATGAGCCCCCCCATTTTACAGATGAGGAAACAGGACTGGTGGAACCCAGGAAGGACTGTATAATTCCAGTTCTCCTGCCCTCTTATCTATGCAGCTGCCATTGGGCAACGAGGAGGGCTCCAAGGGAAGTCCTGGATGTGCTGTGGGTTCGCAGTTTTGGGGCTGAGGTTGCAGTGGGTGCGGCACCGTGGGGCAGAGGCACGGTGTGTAGATGGTCCAGTTCCGGGTATGGAGTGGGAGGGGGACCTTGGCAAGTATAGTGTGGTACTGCGAATGTTGGGGGTGGGCCATGCAGTGCCAAGTGTTCCTGCGAGGGGTGGAGTGACGGGGTTTATCTTCAGGCCCCGTGGCTGGAGGTGCCGGGGTTACCCGCCTGTCTGAAGTGAGAGTGGGAAGGCAGGTGTGAGAGATTGTGTGTCCCGGGTGTGTGTGACGCTGTCTTTGACTCATCAGAACATGCGGGGATGTGAACACATGTGCAACAGTGTGAGTACGAGAGTGATTGTTTGACAGAACATCTGAGTGTTTGCAGGGGCAGGTTCAGGCTTGGTGAGGCTGAAAGTGTATTTATTCAATTTTGGGGTCCTTCTTTATGCAAAAGAATACAAAAGTACAAATACTCGAGTCCTTAAAATGAGAAAAGAAACCAAAACGACTCGCACAATTTAAAAACTGAGAAATACCACAAACGTTACCAAATCCATAGAAATATCATAATGTTTTTATTAATTAACTTGCTGGCAGACTTCTCTGCTGCTGTTTTCCCTACCTTTCTTGGCTTTGACTGTCATGCACACATGTGGCTGGGCCCTCACAGGGCATTGGCAGGAGCCTGCAGCTCAAGCCTTGGGTTGTGTGAGTTTGTACGGGTGACTGGGGTGTGTGTGTTCACAGGATGTGACCAAACTTGGGGCTGTGTTCACAGAAGAGTGAGGAATGGAGAACGAGTCTTTCTCAGTAAACTGGCTCAATGAATGTTTGTTGACTGAATATTAATAAAAGAGAGCAACATATATGGGTGTGACTGTGTGTGTAGGACACATGCATATGTGTTTAAGTGTGTGCGTGTGCCCCTATGAACCCATGAGAGTGTGGTAGTATCTGTGAGAGAGCGTGTGTGAGTCTGTGAGATTCCTTGGGTGTCTTTCCTTTGGCATTCTGGTTTTGGGGAACCCCTCCCTGCCTGTACTTCTACCCCCACCCATACCCCACCCCAGAGGCAGATGGGCATAGACACGCTGCGGCATTTTGTCCAGGCCTCGCAGGGACAGGCTTGGTGCGAGGAATTCACAGCTCCTTCCCCTGCCCCACCTTCCTTCCTCCCACCGATGAAATGTTGGTAATTTAATCCACGGAGAAGCTCAGTAACCTGGGGAGAGTCTGGCACGCGCCCTGTGTGTGTGAGAGAGATCTACAGTGTGCAAGCCCCTCAAAGAGCATGGTATTTACAACCTTCCTTTCACAAATGGAGAAACTAAGGCTCAGGCATGTGTCTGAACAAATCAGTGGGGCCAGACTGGGACAGAATTCAGAGCTCCTAGGCCAGTGGTTTCCAATCGTCAGGTGCTTGCATTGTGTGGGCCAGGCATTGGTCCAGGTGAAGGAGAGGAGGGTGGTTGGATGGAAAGAACCACCCCTGATCTGGAGGCGCTTCTAGAAAAGTAGAGGACTATGCGAGGCATCCCGGGAGAGGGGAGATATGTGTGTCTGGGAATAGCAGTGAGAAGCAGACTGGGCGACATCATGGGAATCTAGAATGCCAGGCTAGGGAGCTTGGTTTGCTTCTTAGGGGGCCAAGGAGGGGTTAGAAGGTTTGGGGATGGTTGTAGGGGGCAGGTGCAGATCTGTGCTTCAGAAGGAGAACCTGGCTTCTCTGGGGTAGAAGTGGGATGTTGACCACCAAGGAGGCCGGTGCCCCATTTGGGAAAGAATGGCGGGTCTGATGGGGTGGGAGACAGGGTTGCAAGGTGGAGGTGACCCACACTCTGGCCTTCCTTACCACTCACCTCTTTTCCCCTCAGCTTTCCTCTAAAAAAAAGAAAAACAATAAACAAGTTTTCATCCCACCATATCCAAGAGAGGCCCTGCGCTTGAGCTTGGAGGACATGAGGTGATGCTCAGCTGGTGCTGACTTTAGGCAGCTTCCTTTCTGTCCAATGGGGAGATTAGCACATCAGAACAAACCTAAAAAGGAAGCAGTGCTGGGTTCAAATGCTGCTCCAAGTAGCTATGTTACTTAACCTCTCTGGGCCTCAGATTCCTCATCTAAGGGGATGACAGCAGGAAGAACCTTGGAGAGTTGTTATGAGGACTAAATGAATTCAAGCACTGGCGCCTATCACACAGTAAGGCTGTGTGTGTGGTAGCTATTGTTTTAATTATAGGAGTTACATCCAAGATGGAGAGATTTCTTCTCTCTTGACAATGTAGGAAGGCTTCCTGCAGAAGGAGGCAGCCTGGTACAATGATGAGAAGACTGGCTTTGGGATAAGCCTGAGTTGAGGTCCCAACTTGGTCCCTTGTCCTGTGTGCCCTGGGTAGGTAGGTCATGCCCCCTCTATGAGCCTCAGTTTCTTTCCTATGAGGAAGGTAAGTGCAATGACAAGAGCCAAGGAATCCCGAGGACCTCTATACTTCAAACATGAGGCCAGGGCCCAGGGCTTTATTTAATCCTCATTTCTGCCCCTCCGGGAGGCAGGACAATTTCAGATAAAGAAATGGAGGCTCAGAAGGGGAGACCACTTGCCTGAACTCACACAGTTTGGAAGAGCAGAGCTAGGATTCACTCAGGTAATTTTAGCTGCTAAGCGTGGTTCTGGCACATACTTGTTATGAGTAAATACTTAAGTTCAGCAAGCAGTGACTGGTATCAGAGATGGGTCTTATAAGAGGAACAGGATTTCTACGGGAGCAGAGGGGAGAGAGAAACCCAGTGGGAAGGGGAGAGGTCTTCCTCCCTCAGCACCGGTGCTTTCTATCTACTGCAAGGGAGGTGCTGGGGGCCCTTTTACTCATTCTCCCCCAGGGACCAGAGCTCCATGTCGCTGGAGGTCATTGACCTGAGACTGTGGGTAACGCTGAGTAGAAATTTCAAACCCAATACAGGCCCTGCTCAAGTTCTGCTGGACAGAAGGAGAAGCCCTACGGCCTGTGAGAACTGCCCCCTGCCCCCACCCCAATCACTCCGCCCTCCTCAGCGGACGCTTTGGGGCCGGACAGCTCACTGCGCATCACCCAGCTCCAGCCAATGGGAAGGTGGGAGCTGGAGCCCCTGTTCCTTCTCTGCGGAGGGGCCACAGGCTGGCCTCATTCCCCCACAGTCCTGGGTCCCTGACACTGCTGCTTTCTTGCCCTTTGGGACGGGGCGCTAACAGCTCCCACTGTTGCCAGTCCCGGGGCAGCACCAGCCCCTGTAGGTTGCCCTTAACTCCTCCCACTCCTCTGAAAACCCCTTGTCCCTTGTGCCTTGTGCAGGAGTCTGTTTCCTGCTGGGACCCTGCCTGTGGCTCTCCCCACCCTGTCCCCAGCTGCCCTTCCCTTCACTCTCTCCTCCGGTCTGGGCTCTTGTGCTCCTCTTAGCTGGGCTGAGGAATGTCACGTTCAAGTTCTCAGTGGGTCCAGGAGCTCAAGCTCATGGGAGGAGAGTCCCAGAGTCATTTCAACAAATACCAAATGCAACAAGCACAACTTTAAATAAATAAGGTCTGGCAAGTGGGCAGCTGCTGACCCCATGTCCTTCGGAGACTGCCTTTTGCTCCTGTCCCACCAGTTTGCTCAGGTCACATGATCAGCTTCCCAATGTTCTGATGGCCACAACTCTCGGGTCCATCGAGACGCTGAACAACTCCCACACAGCAGGGCTGGGTGCGTCAACCCTCTGCAGCTGCTCCCGTGGGCACATTGAAGACGCTTCTTTCTGGAAGTCGGGAAGTTCTTCCCACCTCTGACCACTTCCTCTCCTGCGTTTTGTTCATTTCTCCTCATTCAGTTCTTTCCCAGGCTTCTCCTTAGCCAGCCCCAGCTGCCCCCAACCACGTCCAAGGTACAAGAACATACTGGCTATTGTGAAAAGGTTGCTGGGGGCCGGATGCTGTCAGAATAGACGGGCGGGGTGGTGGTGGCCTGGACCACGGTGCTGCTAGCCCTGCAGGCAGAGAGAAGCCGCTGGACTCCAGGGTCTCTCCCATTGCAGCAACCAAACACCAAGAATACAATTCTTTGGTCAGACGAAGTAAGGCCTTGGACTGGGGGCTGGAACTTTGCACCCTGTGCCTGTGAGGTGGCCCATCCATTAGTCCCTGGGGGTAGGTGGGCCAACAAAAGCTACGAGAGCCTGCTGTGTGTCTGGTCATTTGGTGCATATTTACTGCTTTTCTGGACTCTGTGCAGCCTACGTGCTAAATGGTCCCGGCCCTCTGGTGCCGCCAGCTCCTTAGCATATTGTAGGCCACCGTGTGGGACCAGCCTCCTCCCGTTCTGTTTTTCCTCATGAAAATACCTGTTGCTTGCTTGTCTTCTTCCCTGTGGGATCTTGAGAGCGTGGTCAGTGCCTGGCATAGGGTTGGTAATTACTGAATACATACTCTGTTTCAGGTACACATCACCTCGGTGAAACTTCTTTTCGTCCTGGGAGATTGTGGTGTGTTCAGTGCCATGTTTCCTGGAAGGACACAGAGTGTGTGGATCCATGCTTGGGGTCACAGCGCTGGGTGGTGGCAGAGCCGGGATTTGAACGCAGGCTTGCCTGACTCCCAGCCCTGCCTCTGTCCCTGCACTGTCCCTTCCACCCCTTCCTCCTTCCTTTCCCTGCCTTATCCCTTCCCTCCAAGCAAGGCTAAGCCAGATAGGAGACTAGGGTTCCAAAGACCTTTCTCCTTCTTGGTCCAGAGATAAATATTTGTTTCTCCCAGTGTAAATACCCCTCTGTGTTTAATGAGGTGATTTCAGGCCATTTCCTGGCACTGCTCGCTGCCTGGAAGTCTCTTTCAGTCTGGGGGAAACGGGACTGTCGGCAGTTCCATCCATTTATAGTTGAAACTACCTCTCAGAGAGGGCAACTGACCCATTCAAGGTCACACAGCCACAGTTCAAACCCACACAGCCTGGCTCTTGTCTCCAGGTTATGTACCTTTGTTTCCTGCTTCCTGGACACTTCCCTGGCCCTCCAGCCACTGCACTGTGAACCAGACTGGCAGGTGGGTGAGCCCCAAGACTACCCTTCCTCTCTTGGCATCTCCAGTCAATATGGCACTCATAGCCCCCTGGGCATGGACCTCCTTCTGCCATCTCCACTTAAAGTGATACTTTAATAAATGATGCTTTTATGTTATTACAAGTGGAGCTATAAAAGCAGAGAGCGTGCAGTGGGGCTGAGGTAAGGCACCCGCGACTTTGCAATTTCCTGGTCTGGCCTGGCCCTGCTCCGTGCCGTGAGTTTTTCATTAAAGTACGCAGGTGACGCCACAGGGGCAGGCGCAGGCCAGGTAGGCTCCCACGGTGGTGCGGCCCCTCCCGGACCTCGCTGGGTTGGACGGGTGATGGTGGAGGGTTCACACCACGGTGATCAGACGTCACCTCACTCTGGGGCTCAAGCTAAGCTCTAGATTCAAATCGCGAGTGATAAGAAGCACGCTGAGTCCATGCAGAAAGAAAGGTTCCCAAACACCTGGCTTGTGCCAGACAGTGAGCTCGGGGTTTGACACACATTACCTCATTTCACCCTCAGAAAGCAGTGAGCTCAGCATTATGAGCCCCATTGGACAGGTGAGAAAAGTGGCAGTGTCAGGCCTGCACCCAGTCAGCCTGATTCCAGAGCCTGGGTTCATGATTGCTGTGCTTTCCTCACTTGTTTCTCTTTCCCTCCTCTTCTCTCCAGAGCTGTGGGCTCTTTCCATGCAGTCATACTCGTAGTTACAGGAGCAATGGGCATACTGAACAGAGGTAAAAGAAACACCCACTTCGAACGTGTGGGGAAGAAGCCTTGTGGACTCCACATCTTTGCCCGGCTCGTTCCTTCCTGCCACACCTTTCCTTCCTCACGCTGGGCTTAGGAATTCAGGCATCACCCTCAGCTTGTCTCTCCACACCCTGTTCCTGTGGGTGCGCATGAACAATGACTTGCTCACTGAAATGTGAGTCCCGAGGCTCGCCCATCAGAGGGATGTCAGTCTTCCCATCTGTGAAATGGGGCTCAGGCATCAATGGAGCATGATGGAAATGCATCCAGAGTAAGCCATTGAAGCTTATGTGGTACGCAAATGATTCTCGAAGGTTTGAGCCCGACAACTCGGGCATGTTCTGTAAAGTGGGCACAGGAATCTGCGTGGGGTCAATGAGAACAGTGCTGTCTCCCAGGACACAAGCCCAGTCAAGGCCAGATTTCCTCAGCTCTTTTGGGAAATCATCCCTGGAGCTGAAGACAAAACCAAACTTGAACTAAGCACTTGGGGTCCAACTACCCCACAGTTCTGGGTGAGTGAACCTCCCCGCAAGCTGGCTGGCTTCCACACCAGGCCAAGCACAAACAAGAGGCAGCAGGGGTGGCTTGGGCCTCTCTCTCAGAACTAGTGAGATTAGCTGAGGGCTGGAGCCCAGCAGATGTCCCCTCTCCAGCCCGGGTGACTCATTGCCTCCCTGGTTGAGAAAGGGATCCAGCCGGGCCTGGGCTGTTCAGGCTGGTGGGGAAGGAGATCCAGGGCAGAGGTCAGGGTAAACACCCGCGGTCAAGGCCGGAGGTCGGGAGCAGGGTGGGGACAAGAAGGACAGAACATTTCCACTCAGCAGAAGGAAGAACTCTCGAAGGCCCACGCTGCTCTAGGGCAGAAGGGGCTGCCCAGAGAGGGAGTGAGGGCCCAGTCCCAGAGGTGGGCAGTGGTGTCCTGAGGAGCCTCAGCAGGCGGGGAGGACTCCAGCCAGCTTTGGGAGGGTCCCAGGCAGGAGGCCAGTTCAGGTCCCTTCAGCAAGAGGCTTTCTACTGGAGAGGGGGGCAACCTTTTTCTGGAAAGGGTCAGGTAGAAAATATTTTAGGCTTTATATAGTCTCTGTTGCAACGACTCAACTCTGCTGGTTTAGACAACACTTAAACGAGTGAGTGTGGCTGTGTTCCAATAAAACTTTATTTACAAAGATAGGTGGTGGGTCAGATTTGGCCTGTGAGCCATCGTTTGCCAATGTTAGAGAGCCTATGGCTCTGGGCCTTGTGGGTGGGGGTTGGGGCGTCTCTCAGGGAAGCTGGTGGATTAGAGGCAACTGACCTGCTCTCATGCAATTAACTCTCCACCTGGATGAGTTTGTTTTTTCATTTCTTCTTCCTCCCTCCCTCCCCTTTCTTCCCTTGACTTATCCATCTATTCGTGCATTTGCTTCATTGTTTTAACGAGCCTTGAGTTCATGTTCTAGCTCACTAACTTGTTTGCTCACTTACACACTCACTTAAGAATTCATCCAATCACTTTTTCATTCACTCATTCATTTATTCTTCCACTAGAAGCTCAGGTTTTAAGAGTTATGATATGGACATGCTAAGAAAACTGAGACTGTTTTATCTGGAAAAACAAGGGCTTGGTGATTGTCTTTTAGGCTCTGTCAAGTTTATATGAATCAGGTTCTGAGCACGTATTCCTTTATTAATTAAGTCCTGCATTGCTTCCGAATTCAAAGCCTCCTCTATTCAAGGTTCTGTGCTAGGGACTCAACAGCAAAGACATCATGCTTGTCCTGTAGGACCCCACATCCCAGCCTAGACACCGACTTAAACGGAGGTGGGGAGAACAGCATGGCAATGACCAAGAGGTGAGACAGAGTGAAGTATGTTCCAGAATAGAAGTTTAGTCCTATTGGAGCAGAGTGCATGTGCATGCCCCTCTCTGGACCGCTGTTTCCTCATTCCTACTATGGTTCCGACCTAATAGAGCTGTCACAAAGATTATAGAGCGCTTGGGTTCATTATTTTATTATCAAGGGCTAATAAATACTGGTCACTAAAATTATCATTCATAATAACTATTAGGTGAAAAAAAAAAGAATGAATGGATGAAGGTCATGCTGGTGGCCTGGCAGGATGCACTGTGGGGAGAGGATGAAATCAGGGACCAGTCAGGGCTATTAGGAGCGCAGCCAAAATACCATAGGAGAAAAAGAGCAGTATTAGCAGCTAACATTTCCTAGCCACTTATAAATTGCTATTTGGGTAAGGTGACCAGATGTCCCGCTTTTGGCGGGACAGTCCTGATTTTTAACAATTTGTCCTGTGTCCCGTGGCATTTTTAAAAAGTCCCGATTTTTGGAAAGAATGCACGACAAGCTAGGGAACGGCGGGAGATAGACCCAATTTTTAATCAAGAACCGCCTCCCCCCCGGTCAATGGTGTCCCGCTTTACCAATGTTAAAATCTGGTCACCTTATATTTGGGGCAATTTCCTCGCCGCTTTGAGCTTCAGTGCTGCTTCTGTGAAATATGGATGATAGCACGGCCCACGTCTCAGGTGGCCATGTGGATTAATGGAGAGAATGCACTTTAAGGGCTGGTCCTCAAGGCATGGTAACTGCCATCTCTATTGTCACAGGCGAGTACCCACCAGTGGGCCTTGCACATGTGGATTTTTACAGCCGTCTCCTTGAATCCCACTTGGCAGCAGAGGAGAACAAGGCTCTAGAAGTGGCGTGCTCTTCCCCAGGTTACACAGCTGGCTGGGGTCCAGGCAGGATAAGGCACAATTGGGGACAGAGAGCCTTTCCTCAGACTCCGGCCTCTTTCCCTGGTCACTTTCAAGGCCCTCCCGCCACTCCCAGGAAGTGTCTGTTCCCACGCCCTGTGGCCGCCCCCTCCTGCCCCACTGGGCTCCTGGTGTCCTGAGTCTGGGAAGTTCCGGGCCTGGAAGAGATAAGGGGTGCCTTGCCCAGGTCCCTGGGCAGCGCCTGCCCGCGGCCCCTTTGATCACAGACCAGATGGTTCTGCCAGGCCAGCTGCTGGAGAAGCCGCTGCAGTGATAGGGCAGACCCAGGGAGGGGCTGGGCCTGCTATCAGCCACCTGGAGGGGGCACCCCCTGCTGTCACCATAGCAACAGGCACCCATCCCAGTAAACAGGAAGCTGCTCCTGCACTGATCAGGCTAGAGGGAGACCTGGCCCTTTTAATCTTCTAGAGGAAGTGGTTCTGGGGGCCGGGTCTGGCTTGGGCCACCAACCTCCTGTCTCCCCATGACTGTGGGGGTGGAACACAGTGGGGATGACCCCTAAACCACACAGTTTCCTGAGTGCTAACTAAGGATAGGTGGTAGGAAGAGCTTCCCCAGGGAGCTCAGGCTCAGCAATCCAAAGAGAGGTGCAGGCCCCCTCCTTAGGATAGGGTGACCAGATGTCCCGCTTTTGGTGGGACAGTCCCGATTTTTAACAATTTGTCCTGCGTCCCGCGGTGTTTTAAAAAAGTCCCGATTTTTGGAAAGAATGCACGACAAGCTAGGGAATGGTGGGAGATAGACCAAATTTTTAATCAAGAACCCCTCCCCCCCGGTCAATGGTGCCCTGCTTTACCAATGTTAAAATCTGGTCACCTTACTAGGAGGCCTCCAAGCCGGATACTTCCAGGCTCTGGTGGCATGGGATCCAGGCACCAGGCACCACCTGGTGCTCAGGGCTTCAGAACACCCCTTCAAGCTCCTGCCCTGCTGAAGGGGCCATGGGAGCCAGTGGTCTTGAGGTCTTCACACCTGGCTGGGTAACTTTTAGCCAGTCATCATGCGCTTATCTGCAAAATGGGGATCGAGGTTCTTCCTCACGGGGCTGGTGCATAGGGCCAATGAGATAATCTAGGGGAATGTGTCTAGGTCAAGAATAATGCAATTTAAGATTTAGCGTCTTTACCTCCAGAGCCCCAACCCTAGAGAAAAACCAACACACCCACCTCCAGCAGCCATGCCGAGCTGGGGATGAAGGGCTCGGCTTGAGGGGGTGCCGCCTTCCAGATGCCAGCCCCTGAGCTGGCTGCCTCCCCTCCTGTTGCTCACTTCATCTTTCCAACAGCCCTGAAAGGCGAGAACATGAATCCCATCTTATAGACAGGGAAACTGAGGCTAGAGGCTTCACTCTCTGGGTTCTTGGGTCGTGGGTTTTCTGACACACTCTGCATCCTGGGAATTCAGGCTAGCGACTCCCATAGAACAACTTGGGGATTCAGAGAGAAATCGTTCACTTGGTGGCCCCATTGGTCCTGGCAGCTGGAGCAGGAGCTGTGACACAGGAGGGTCATTGGGACCATCTTAGACCTTGGGCCCTGCCCTGTTCCAGCTTTCTCTGTTAGCTATGTGAGCTCAAGTGAGTGGGGCCAAACCATGGGGCCACACCCTCATCCGCTCAGTCCTTCCTTCAGTTCACAACATGGAGCTTCTAGAATGTGCCAGGTTCTTTGCGGGGTGATGGGGATCGGAGCAGAATGAACTGCAGTTCTGCTTTGAAGAACAAAATCCTCTCTGTGCATGTGTGTGCGTGTGTACCCGTGCAGGCAAGATTCTGTGTAAGTTGTGTGGGTTATGGGGAAAATAGGAGTTTTGATGACTGTGACGGTACTGGAGCAGTAATGGGGAAGACAGTGGTGTTTGTTTGTTTGTTTGTTTGTTTTTTAAGATTTATTTATTGTTTTTGACAGAGAGAGAGAGAGATACAGTCAGAGACAGAGAGACGGGGGAGGGCCCAGAACAGTCTCCATAGTTGCACATCATTGGTTTTTCCACATAGTTTCATTCCACAGGTGGGAGTGGGGCTACACAGGGCAGGAACTGGGCCGGGGTCTCACCCCAGTGAGAACTGAACTGGGGGCACTCCCCAGTTCAGCATGTGGGTTCGCACGGGCCAGGGCCGGAATTTGATCCTCGGTCCCCGGGGCTGCAAAGTGAGCGCTTAACCCACTGAGCCATCCCGGCTTCCCCAACAGTGGTGTTTGTGAGGGTGGTGATCTTGGAGAACGTGACAGTAGTCTTAGGGATGGTACTAATGACAGTGGTGCTGGTGACAGCAAAGACGTGTGAAAGGCAGCACCAGCCCTCACTCTTCCTCCCTTCTGAGCCTGTCTGGCTACTTCCTCAACCATGAGGGCAGTACCTGGCTTGCACTTGACCATGGCAGCTTCGAGGTACCACCGCCCTTTCCCTATGGGGTCAGGGCCACCTCACAGCCCCTCACAGGACACAGCGAGCCCAGGCTCTTAAGATGGCTGACTTGCTCAAGGTCACAAGCAACACTGACTGACACAAGACTGCGGCACCTGCTCCAGGCCTCTGCATGCCCTCCCCTGCATTTCCTGGCCTGTGCTCTGTGCCCCCGGGCACTGTGCCGGGATCGGCAGTGGGTCTGGAGATGTCACTGTGCTTTCTGGCCTTAAAGATCTGCACCTCGTGGGCACCTAAGGAAACAAGATAACAGAGAGAAGAGGATAGGCCGAGGGTGGCAGAGCCCCTGCCAGGGAGTGTCAAGGGCATCTGACTGAGGTCTTGAAGGGTGTGGAAGGGTTCACTAGTCGGGGGAGTGAGGGGAGGGCACTGGAGGCAGAAGGCACTGGAGGTTTAAGGAAGTTCCGTGTCCTGGGAGAAGCGAGGCTGGGGGGCAGGGGACAGGGCCGGGCTCTCGGATGCAGAACAAGCATCTTAGAGACGGTCTCATCCTGAAGGGCACCCTTTCTGCTCCCTATCCACCATCCCCAGCCCCTCCTGGGAGTCACAGCCTCACTTCTCCCTCAACTAGCTGGAATTGTTTGAAAGTGCCCAACAAGAATTCAGCTCAGCAGGTTACAGTGGTCAAGGGGAAGGAGCCACTGCTTAGAGTGGTACTGGGGCCTGGGACTTCCTGGGAGAATGTGAGAGGTGCTGACCTCAGGCCAGGGCCTGGGACCCTGTGAGCACTGATCTGGGAGCAGTTTACAAGCGAGATTGGAGACAACTCGGTTTTGAAACAGAGCTGCAGTTTCACTGCCCACTTGGTGAGGTTGCCTGGAAAGGCTCTTCTCTGCCTGAGGAGGGATGTAGGGTGGGGGTGCAGGGCAGAGCACAGTACTAGTAAGGGGCTGTGTGCCCATGTATGTGTGCATGTATATGTAGATTTGGGGGTGCGTTTGTGTGTGAGCAGTTCTGTGTGTGTGTATGTGTGTGTGTATGTGGTCTCATACATCCATCTATGCGTGTACAACCCACCTGTGTTCCTTTTTAATGTCTATTCTTATGCATAACTCTTTCCCTTTACTCTCCCTGCCTTAATTTCCTAATCCTCAGCTCTACCATGTTAGCATTCATTCATTCCTTCATTAATTCCTTCATCCACTCAAAAAAAGATTTATTGAGGTTCTACCACGTGCCAGGCATTATTCTAGGTTCTGAGCATGAATAAGACGGAAGAGATTCCTTATGCCACAGAAGTGCATATTTCCCTGATATGAGACAGACATTAGACAAATAAGCAAAGTGGTACCTAGTGACTAATGGGGAAAGGAACTGTGAGGCCGGGAGCATATCTTACATGGCTGATAGGAGGTTTGAGCAGAGACCTGAGGGACAGAGGTTGGGAGATAATGAGATTATCTGGGGGAAGACATCTTAGGCTGAGGGCATAGCAAGTTCAAAGGCCCTGAGGTGGGAGCAAGCTTGGGGCATTCTAAGAACAACAGAGGCCAGTATGGCTGGAGAGTTGGAGGGGATGAGTCAGTGAAGTCATGGGGGTCACA
This sequence comes from Craseonycteris thonglongyai, assembly GCA_004027555.1. Lineage (NCBI taxonomy): Eukaryota > Metazoa > Chordata > Mammalia > Chiroptera > Craseonycteridae > Craseonycteris > Craseonycteris thonglongyai. Next base: position 101,859 of record PVKE010000057.1, on the reverse strand, counting down.
GGATCATGTGGCAGGGACTTGGGCTTTTGTTGTGGGTGACTGGGGAGCCATTGCAGGACTTTGAGCAGGATCACTTGGAATTAAGAAGAAGGCCGGGAGACCAGTGGAGGAGGCTGTTGCAAGAATCCATTGCAAGCTGACAGTGGTTTGGTGAGGGGAGACCAGGGGAGGTAAGGATTCCCCACTTCAGAGATGTTGAGTTTGGTGTAATTATTGGGCCTCAGGGGATTGATGACCCAATCTGAAGTTGGACATGCAAGCATAGGGGCAGTTAGTACTCAGAGCGCATTTGCAGCCAAGCTCACCTGGGAGGCATGCTGTGCATTTGCTCAGGTGTGTCCATGTGTGCCTACACCCTGATGTGGCTGAAGGACTGACACAGAGGGGCCCCCGTCCCAGGCCTTGTCTTGGGGGTGGCATAAGGGGTGAGGTGAAAGCAGGCAGAGATGAGCAATGGCAGTTCTGGGGCTGATTAAAGGCGCTCGTGTGTTAGTGTCAGACAGACCTGGGTTGGCATCTTTGTGTAACCTTGGACAGCCAAGGTCAACCTCAGCTGCTCTGAGCTGTGCCATCTAATAGGCAAGGTGGTGATAATAACAGTTCTTCCCTCACAGGGGAGCTGTGAGGATTGAATAAGATAGTGCAGATACAGATCTCAGACCAGGCCCTGGCCCTGATGCTATTATTCTGACCAGCCCCAAGCTATGGCGGGAACCCTTTTGGATGATTCACTTTCTTCCTCTGGGTGGGGTTTAGGAAGGTGGTATTTTCTAGGCCTGGCTCCTCAGAGAGGTTGAATGACCGGCTCAAGGTCACACAGAAATGGTGAAGCTGGCAATGTAACTGACTCCACGCTGTGTTTCCTCCCCGCTGCCTCCCTGCCATAGCTTCAGGCTGCCAATGCACAGGAAGCCTCAGGCCAGTAGAAGGGGTTGAGGGTGGAAGGCTCACGCACATGCCCAGGAAGCTCTGCGTGGGGGCGTGGAGACTGCAGCTAGTGTAGCCTCACGACACCTCCCCATTTTCCCTACAGCAGGGCCCTGGGTGTTCATTCCAATCTGATTTCTCTAGAACGATCCATGGAGCACAGGCCCTGACCCATGTCCTCAGAATGGCTTTAGTTTGGCAGGGATGCTGGAGGTGGGCAGAGCTGGACTCCTGCCCACAGTGGGGGTGAGTGGCCCTTGCTCTGTGGTGTGTGTGCCTCACCTGTGTACAAGTATGACCGTCATGTACATGTGTATTATTGGTAAGGGAGTGGGGCTCAGCTCTGTGCAGGTGAAAGCCTGAGTCTGGCAGATGGGGGCTGGGCTGGCAGGAGCCATGCTGGGTTGGGATCCCCTGGGGTCCCTGAACCACATCGGAGCCATGATGGGAAGGCTCCCTGGTGCGTGGAGAGCGGAGAGGGAGGCACAGCTTGGTGATTTATCGGCTTCTCCTCCTTTTGATCTCCTTGCTTCCCTGGAGAGACGCCCTCCTCCACACCTGCAGCAGGAGGCCTGGTGTGGGGGCTTCCAGCTGGCCTGGGACGCAGGGAGCCTCTTTCTCCTGCATGGCCGCCCTGTCCTTGCCACTGCTGTGCCACAGGTGTGGTGAGGGCCTCCTGTCCTGTTGGGCCAGGGCCAGGGTACACGCCGGGGCTCCAGGCCCACACTCTCCTCCCTGCCTCTGGTTCTGCCTCTACTCTTCTGGGTCAAGTCTGTTTTTCTGTCCTTCTCTTTCTGCGTCAGTGCCCAGGCTTCTCCCTCCTTCCTGCCTAACATGCCTAGACCCCACTCCAGGTGTTTTAAGGACCTGGCACCTCAACAATATCAATGTTTTCTCTGGTTCCAAGGGCTGAAGAAGCCCAGCTTTCATGCAGGGTCTGGATATGGCTTGCAGGCTGGTCACCAGTGGGCAGATGCAGAGGCAAAAGGAGGGCAGTGGCAGCCTGAGCTGGGTTCAAGTCCTGGCTCTGCCACCTCCCAGCTGTGTGGCTGCAGGTGAGCGAGCTGCTGAGGCTGGGCAGGGCCTCTTGGCAGGTCCTGGAGGAACACCCAAGCCGGACGCCTGGGCATGTCTGTGAGGAGGCGGGCTGCTCGGGGCAGGGGTGGGGCAGCCCTCAGGAGGTCCAGGTGGGGCCAGGGGACTGGGAATGGGGCCAGGGAGAGGCAGAAGTAGAGTCCTCAGCACAGTGAGGGAGGCCCCGGGGCAGACTTGGGTCAGGGCAAGGACAGGTGCCTCCCTCAGCACCCAAGTCACAACCTTACCTCGTCGTCTCTCAGCGGGGGACTGAGGAGGGGGCTGAGCAGGCCAGGCCAAGCCAGGGGCGACCAGAACCCAGAGCCCATGACTGGGGCAGTAGGGCTGAGAAAGAGAGGCTGGGGGGCCTCAGTGGCTGCCCCAGGACATTCTTGGGCCTGAGCAAGCCTGGGAACAGGACAGTTAAGAAGGAGAGGCAGGGGCAGGGGCAGAGAGCAAGGGGTTGACGGGGTGTGGCTGTGTGCAGGGGCCCCTGTCTATCCACCCCAAGTCCAGGGGCTCCCCGGATGGGCTCCCCACCTTGTGGGCCTGATGGCCGTAGTGTCCACCTCTCTGTGCCCTTCTCCTGCTTTAGGCGCCTCAAGACTTAATGTTTGCATGTTTAAACCCACCAGTTTCCTCCTTTCTGGCTTCGGAGTTTTGAAACTTGTAGAGGAAGGGCTTCCCTACTCAAGATCATGCGAACATTTCCTCTTGGTGCTTACAGGCCTCTTCTCCAGCTTTTCATTCGGTCCTGTTGACCTCTCTGGTCTGTTCCTGACCCAACACTCCGTGATTATTACATGTTTATTTGTTGTTGTCCATCACTGCCCACTGGATAGAAGCTATGTGCGGACGACCCTGGTCTGTTCTGTCCCACACCATGTCCCCAGCCCCTAGCAGATGTCTGTTTGGGGGGAGGTATGCACTACACACCTGTGTTGAACGTGGCACTGGGACATGTCCCCAGAACTCCAAGACCAAGAGGGTGTTAGCAGAGAAACTGGTCACCAGCTCTGTCCCCAACTCCATCTCCGGCTCCTTCCCCATACATGTCCCTCCTGTCCATGGGCCTCGGCTCCACGTGGATGGCCCCCTCCTGCCTGGAATCCCTTCTTCCACCTCTCTTTCCAGCTTACACACTCCCCTAGCTCTCCACTAATCTCACTCCTTCCTAACTAGGGGTGGACAAAAGGATGCTGGTGAACCCATCAGCAAAGGCTTGTTTGGGTGCTTCCGAAGCTCAGAGCTGGGGTGAAGAGATGGGGGAACTAGAAGGCCAACATCTTTCATTCCCTCCCCCAACTACCCCCCAAACCACTAAAGACCATAACAAGGGCAAGTGCATGCTGGCCAGGATCCTGCCTGGACCCCCCGTCTGAAGAGATGCAGCACGTTCACTTGGCCCTCAGATGAGCTCATCACATGTAAGTAGCCATTAATTTCTATTATAATTGCTGGAGAGAAGCAGTGGGATTTCTATTAAGGGATAAGAAAGTTCCAGCCTCAAGCTGCCAATCGATAAAGTGAATGTGTAATTATACACGCAGAGCTCCGTATACCCACTCCTCACACCAGTGAAATGGCACAAGTCCTGGAGCAGCACCAGGGGTCGCGGTCTGGCCCGTGGCTCTGCAGGTGTGCAAGTTGAGGCTGATAACAGCAATTACAGAGCGTCTTTGTCGATGTGAGGAGCAGGGGATGGTAGAGCTGTGATCTAGGGACAGTTTGGATGTGGTTTGGGGCGGGGTGGGGTCGGGGGAGGACAAAAGGACGCCTCCCAAGTAAGTGTCTGGCCTGCACATCTGGGGATGGGTAGACAGTGATGGTGATCACAGATTAACTCAGGCGAACAGGCCCGGCAACGGTGCAGAGGCAAAGATGAGAGATGTGCTGGGTGGTTTTGTGCAAACTCTGTCACTTCTCTGAGCCCCAGTTACCTCCTCTGTCAAATGGGATTCAGAATCTCTGCCTTGACAGCACCTCTGAGTGTCAGTGTGCATTGAAAAGCTCACCATCAAGTGAAGATGTATGATTTTAATACATTCTGTCTGGCTTAAATTAGTGTGGCCTGATGCTCAGGTACTGAGCACAGAAATGGGCACTGATTTATGTGGTTGGGGCTGTGTGATTTTTCTTTTGCAAGAAATGGCTATGAAATGTTCTTGGTGATTCAGTCAGATCCCAAGAGGGTCTAGAACCCCCTGTTGGTGACAGACACCCCCGTTGGACTGTGGACACCACCAGATGCCTTTTAGACCAGCACCACTGTGTTCCCTGCTAAACAGACTAGGGGAAGTGGCCCTGACAGAGGGCAGCCATGGACAGTCCAGGGTTAATATCAGTGTAAGGAACTCATTCATTCATTCACTCACTCATTTACTCATTCATTCATTCAGTCAGTCAGTCAGTCTAGTTGGGTAGGACCAGCAACAAACAAGAACATAGACAGAGAAAACTAGAATAAATTGCCTAAGTTATGAAGAAAACCAACAAGGGGCTGAGATGTCATCTAACAGGGTCCCTACTTCAGATGAGGTCAGGAAAGTCTGAGGAGGTGACAATCCAGCTGAGACCTGGACAACAAACAGAAGGGTGCCCCAGGGACGGTGGAGGGGCAAGAATTCTGGGAAGAGGAAAGAGCAGCGTCAAGGCCCTGAGGTAGGAAAGGCTTGGGGTGTTGGAGAAGTGGCCTGGCTGGAATGAAGTGATGGTGGCGAGCAGGCAGAGGAAGCTAGGGAGGGGGCCTGGTCCACACTGTGGGAGCCGGGGGCCGGAGGATATGGAGGGGTGGTGCTGAGCTGGACAGCTCGCCCCGTCCTGTTCCACCGACAAGGCCCCAGAGCCAGTCCTTTCCTGGGGCCCTGGGTTGAGCAGCCAGGTCCACCTGGCAACTGGGGAATCTCTGCCCCGGCCCCCAGGCCTCCAGACGGGACCCCCCAGCTGTCTCTGCTGTGGGACCCTGCAGGGCCGTAGTGAGGTGAGACGCCCAGTGCCCGCTCCAACCTGCCCTTCCCAAATGCCCTTCCAAACGGCTCTGTGAAACCAGAACCGCGAAATCCCGTTAGGGCAGCGGGAGGTAAGCAGGGCGGTGGAAGGATTCAGACCATGTAGGAACTGCCCCTGTGGAGGATGCGAGAACTCCGGGCTCCCAGGCGAAGGCACAGTCAGGCGAATTGAGAAAGAAGTCCCACCTCAAACCCACAGCCAAAATATTTCATGAGAAACCCCCTTCCCCCCCGCTTTTTGTCAAGTAAAGGATACACACAGCCTTTCTACTTGTAACCTGGCCAAGAATAATTTGTGGCAGGAAAGTTTGAGCATTTGTAAAAATAAAATAAAAATGTAAAAAAAGAGGGAGAGTGAGCACTTGAGTGTATATTCGTGTGAAACTAAACAGAGGGAAAGTTATTTAGGTGGTAAAATGTCTCCAGGTTTCCCTCCCGCCCCCTGCGCCCTGACACTTGGCCCCCCTGCCCAAGTGTTGAAATCGAGATTGCTAGGGTATTTGTTTTGTTAATCTCCTGCCAGGGCCAAGGGGCTGCAGGCTGGGTTTCTTCTTGTTCACGGCAGGGCTCCGGCTGCCAAACGAGTTCCCCCCTCACCTAGCCCCGGCCCGGCATCTGTGCACCTGTTCCCTGCCTGTCTGGGATACTGGTGGGGTTGGGGGAGTGTGTTTGCCTTCCTAAGAGAGTGTGGCTTTGCCTCACCTGAGACCCCCAGCTCCCCAAGGGTACCAAATACATGAACTGGCCTCCCCATAACCTCCTGGAGCCATGGGGGTTTGGCCTGCACCCGTAGGTGCTGCTAGGCCTCATGAGAGTGGCAGGCTCTAGGTGGGGTCCAGTGCAGTGGTTATGAGAGCCAGGCAGAGGAATTACCCAGACCTGGGTTCGAGTCCTGGCTCAGCCATTTACTGATTGGATGAATGACTTCATCTCTTTGTGCTTCAGTTTCTCACCTGTCTCAGATGGGGACAGTGAGGACAATGACAGTAGCGACGTCATAGCATTGTTGGGAGGACTGAAGAAGCTAACACAGGGAAGGGGTTAGGATGTGGCCTGGGGTGCTGTAGCTACTCGGTAAACGTGAGTCCTGAGTCCTGACAGGCTTGCAGCAGCAGCGGGGCTTTGAGAAGACAGCATTTGGCTTCTCCATGGCTCACTTTCCCGCTCTGTAAAGTGGGCACAGTCTCTGCCCAGCTCACAGTGTTGTCGAAGTGAGTCAAATAAGCAAAATCCTGGGGCCAGTGTCAGACATGTGGAAAGTGCTCATTACCTATTAGCTGTAGTAGTACTGTGCATCTGCTCTGCTCTGTTGTAAAATTTCATTTTGATCAACAAAGAAGGAGGGGGCCAAGTGCTCATCAGACCCTTCATGGGCTGCGCCCTGTCCTTGGCACTCTGCCATGGGTGACCTTGCTACATGCCCGTAATACTTGTCCACACAACGCTTACTGGCCCCACTTGGCAGGTGATGAAACTGAGGCCTCGGTGACTCAGCAGGTTAATGGCAGGGCGGAGATAGCGCCCAGGCTATTTTGATGCCAAGGAAGGAGATTGAATGTTGAGCCCTGAATGGGCTGGACCAGACCAGGAGAGGAGGTAGATGAGGAGGAGGATCCTTCTGAGTTCGTGTGGTGGGTGCTGCGCGAAGCACATTACGGTACATACATGATCACACTGGGCGCGTCCTACAACCCGATGAGGTGGTTTTATCATCCCCATTAGACAGATAAGGAAACAGGCATGGGAAGGTGAGGAAGTAGGGTCCATGGACCACGAGCCTTCTGGGTCTTTGATGGCTCTGTGCCACCACAGAGAAGTCAGGGCACGGTGCTTGGCACTTGGGAGATGCCTCATCCCCTTCCCTTCTATTGATCTTGCCTTCACCCTTTCCCCCAGAGAGGTCAGATCATAAGAGCTTACTGGCTAAACTCAAAGCACAACCCCCTTGCTATCCAAATGGGGACACCTCACCCAAGGCGGGGGGAGGGGCTTGCCAAAGGGCAGGCAGAGAAAACCAGATGATGGTCACTGGAGGGCCAGATGGCTCTCTGTGGGCTTTGTCCAGGAGGGGACGGGAGAGGAGAGGGAGCCTGGCCCAGGTCAGACAGAGCCAGGCTGCTGCTCTGAAAGAGGTTCGGTGAAGGGGGGAAGAGAGGGGAACAGTCTGGGAGGAGGAGTACCCCTGCACTTCACAACTTGGTGGCCTCACCCCTCTTTGAAACCCTGTCCCTCCCTGCCTCTCACCCCCCTCCTGCCTCCCCATGCCAACCCCCATTCTTCCCTTTGGTGAGACTTGAGGCTGGGAACCTGGGAACACTCTGAGGACTGGAATAAGCCCCTTCCCCTCTCTGGGCATCGGCAAAATGAGGGACAGTGGCACCCACCTCCCTGGCAAGTGCAAGGACAAATGAGGTAATGCAGGTGAAAGGCTGAAAACTCCACAGAAATGGGAGTTGTTGTTATTTTTATTATTACTACATCAGATAACTGGTTGGACTGCATTTTTCCCCAGTTACCCCCAGGGCCCTATAGAAACTGCTTCAGACTGTGCTGGAAATTGTTGAGGATACAAACCAGGAAATCTAGGTTCTACTCCAGCTCCCGCAGGACTTGTGGGGAGCTTTGGACACGGTCCTGTCCCTGTCCCTCTCTTGGTTTCTGTCCCCCGTCTGGTGACAGAGTGGCTGAGATGTTTTAGCTTGGTTTCTGGAGCTCTGGCTTGGTGGGGTGTGGGCAGGGTGCCCTGGAACAACAGGGAAGGTGAAGCAGAGAGAGAGATGGGTCCCTGGTACCCACCCACTCCTCATTCCCACATCTGAGTCCGTGGGCTTCCTGGGTCTGACTGGACTCAAGTGAGTCCCTCCCTCACCTGCATAGCCTGTTGGGGAAGAAAAGTTTGCCCGTTCTGGGTGCCCACCATGGTGATGGGCCTCCCGAGGGGATACCCCAGTCAGCAGGATAGAGGCTGACCTGGTCCACGACGCTGCCAGGCAGAGGGAGCTGGGGAAAGGAGAGCCGCATCTTTCCGGGCCGTGGATCCCGGAGCGGAAGGTGGAGGCCTGCAGGGGCCGGGAGACGGAGTGTGCACATCGCCACCTAGGCCCCGAGGAGGGCAACGCAGCCCCAGCCCGGCGACCAGGCGGCTCTGCCCACTCCCTCCACACCAGGGGCCCCCACTGTGTGCCCCTGCTTGTTCTGGGGCTTGGGGACAGAGCCCAAGGCCACCGTGGCCCACCACCCCTGCCTTCAAGGCACTCACAGCACAGACAACAAGAACCCTGCCGTGGGACTGCTGTGGTTTCCTGTCCTTGCTTTCTTACTTACCAGCTGATGGTGTGGCCTCAGGCAAGAGATGTCACCTCTCTGAGCCCATTTTTCTCTTCTGTGATAAGGGGGACGATTTCCTCCCTCACGAGTTGCTGCCTGTGAGGCCCAGGGTGTGGTACACAGTGCGAGTTCAGTGACCCGTTGTTCCCTTTCTTTGTTCCTCTATCACTTAAGTCAGAGGGACGCTAGGAGAGCAGGGGAGAAGCACCTTACTCCTGGGGGGAGTCAGGCTTCACACTGAAGAGAGGGTATCGCAGTAGGGTTTTGAGGAATGAGCAAGAGTTTCCTAGGCCTGCCAGGGCTCTGTGAAGACAGGAACCATATCTGCCTCAAGTTGTCTCTGTTTTCCCAGTGCCTGGTATATAACAGGAGCTTGGTAAATATTTGCTGGATGGGTGGATGGCATTCCAGGAGGCAAAGACAGCATAAGTAGAGGTGTGGGGGCATGCCTGGGTCTGCCATCGCTGGTGGATGAGCCACTTTGTTTACGAAAGGCCATTGTATGCGTGAGCTCACCTGTCTGTGTCCCTCAGGGGTGGTGGGCACCCCAAGGGCAGGCTCCTGTTGCCTTTGCCTTATTGTCCCTATGGCCCAGCCATGGCCTGGACCAGAAGACTGTCAAAATCCTTGTTGGGGATAAGGAGAGAGAGAGAGAATTGGGGGCTGCTTTTCCATGATTCCCCCCCCCCACACACACACACATACACTTTGCAGGGCTAAGGACAAAGTCTAAACGCTGTATTCCATCTTAGATGATGCTATTGTACTCTGAGGGAAATAAATCAGGGCAAAGGCTGGTGGGGGCAGCTGGAGGGGAGGGGTTGCTATTTTAGATGGGTGGTCAGTGAGGGGGCCCCTTGTGAAGGTAACACTAGAACAATGTCTATGACCTCCAGGCTCTGGGAGCCAAGCCTGCCTGATCCCCAGACTGGGCTGGGTACCCTCTGCTACCCCCTGGCCTTTGTGTGGCCCTTCTTGGCTCTGGGCTCACTCACTTTTTAGCCATGTGACCTGAGCCAATTTGATTAGCCTTTCTTTCTTTCTTTTATTTTTTTTAAAAGATCTATTTTTATTTTTATTTTTTTTGACAGAGAGAGAGACAGACAGACAGAGAGAAGGGGGAGGGCCCAGAGCAGTTTCCATAGTTGACATTAATTTTCCATGTAGTTTCACTCCACAGGTGGACATGGGGCTGCGCAGGGCAGGAACTGGGCTGGGAGCCTCCCGCATAGGTCCCGGCAAGAACCGAACTGGGGGCACACCCCAGTTCAGCATATGGGTCTACCTGGGCCGGAGCTGGGATTCAATCCTCAGGTCCCGGGGCTGCAAAGCGAGCACTTAACCCGCTGAGCCATCCCAGCTTCCCCTGATTCGCCTTTCTTTGCCTCAGTTTCCACGTCAGTCAAATGGGGATGAATCATACCTGTTTCCAGGGCATTCCACCTGTCACCATTTGCAGAGGGCTGAGACAGCACCTTGCACGTCATTGATGCTCCAGAAATGGGGCTGCAGTAGTTACTGGCATTGTTGTGTTCAGCCCATTTTTATTTCTCTGTCCTCTGAGATGCACTTGTCTTTGGGTCTTGTCCAATCCTCTAGAAATGGAAATGGGAGAAAATTCCCTGGGGAGCTAGGATAAGACTCGAGAGTGAGGACAGCGCCCGGCAGACTTTCCAACTGCTGGATGGGAATGGTGACTAATCAAGCCCTCAGGATGGCGCTAAGTGACTTCCATGCATTGTTATGTCATGCAACCTTCCCCAGGAGCCCCCGCCTGCAGATGAGGAAGCACCGGACTCAGAAACTGCCAACCTGGGTCTGACCAAGGTCAGCCTGACTCTACACTAAACCGCTTCACTGGAGAAGTAACTTCTGGCCACATTAGGTTAACACTGTGTGAGAGCTCCATCCACCAAGGAGGCCAAAGTTTTGGCCAATAGATTGGAGTTGGAATGGATCTGAGGGAGGCGATGTGTGGGCAAGCAAAGCTTTTCTCAAGAGAAAGGAGGCATATTGATTGTGCAATCCATGTGCCTGAATTCAACTACACTGTTTAGGATCGAAAGATGAATGTGAGAAAGAGAGAGAAAGGAGAGAAGGGAGAAGAGAGGAGGGGAGGGGAGGGGATGGAAGAGGAGAGGAGGAGAGAGGATGGAGGCTAATTCCACGTGGAGGACCACTCTGCTCACTGTGCTGCAGTCAGCTTCTTGTGGCGTTGGCACGTGAGCCTTCGTCCGTCCACAAGCAGCCTTGGTTCTACAGGACTTCCTTATACTTCTCATTGAGTGGAAGTGGTTCTGCAGGGTAAGGACTGACTTTTCATACTGCCTGGCCTCCAGATTATGGAGCCAACTGCTTCACTTGGTCGCCAAAGAAAGAACAAACCACATGGAATGGAAAACCCACTGGGTGGAGACCGTGAGCTGCCTCCCATGCTTGTCAACAACCTGGCCTCCCCGTGTATGGGCGGCAGCCTCAGCATGGAAGGCCTCCAGGTGCGAGATGTGGGGGAAAGAGCAGCAGGCTGAGGGCACGAAATTAGAGCCTGACCCTGGCTTGGACCTTGTGTAACCTTGACCAAGTCCCTCCTCTTTTCCGGGCCTGGCGATCCCCCCCGTGTGAACGAAGTGGTGGGATGAGCGGGTGATCTCCCTTTCAGCTCTGACATGGAATACAGTCATTCGGTCAGTTCACAGACATTTACTGAGCACTTGTTATGTGCTAGGCACTGCTCTAGGTATTGGGGTTACACCAGAGAAGGAGAAAGACAAGTTCTGCTCTCAAAAAACTTGTATTCTTGATGGAAGGACAGGGACCATGCCAACAATAAAGAAGGTAACTTCAGATGGTGATGTGACAGTATGACAGGGCCATGGGAAAGAGAGCAAAGGGATGATGTTAGGGCGGGTGGTCAGAGAAGGACTTTCTGAGGAGGTGATATTTGAGCTGAGATCTGAGGGTTGAAATCTGTCATGTGAGATTCAGCGAAGAGCATGCAAGGCAGAAGGGATGGCAAGTGCAAAGGCCCTGAGGTGAGATAGGCCAGTATGACTGAGAAGCAAAGAGAAGGCAAGAGCGTCTGGGATGGTGAGCAAGGGGGAGCCTTGTATGAGACAAGGTAGGGGAAGTGATCAAGGTTGATGGATGTGGAGGGAGATGAGGGTGTGGAAAAATTAAAACCCTTATGCACTGTTGGAATGGTAAAATGGTACCGCTGCTGTGAAAAACAGAATGGCGGTTCCTCAAAAGATTAAAAACAGAATTATCATATGATCCAGCAATTCCACTTCTGGATATAGATCCAAAAGTGTTGAAAGCAGGATCTTGAAGAGATTTGCATAATCTATGTTCATAGCAGCACTATTCATAATAGTCAAAAAGTTGGGCCCAAGTATTCATCAATGGATGAATGGATACAAAATGTGGTATGCCCATACAAGGGAATATTACCCAGCCTTAAAAAAGGCAGGAAATTCTGACACTTGCTACAACATGGGTGAACCTTGAGGACATCACGCTTAGTGAAATAAACCAGTCACAAAAACACAAATACTGTAGGATTCCACTTATATGAGGTTTTTAGAGTGGTTGAATTCATAGAGACAGAGATTAAAAAGGTGTTTGCCAGAGACTGGGGGAAATGAGGAGTTGTTTAATAGGTACAGAGTTCAGCTGTGGAAGATGAAAAAGTTCTGGAGATTAGATGCACAACAATCTGAATGCACTTTAGACAACTGAGTTGTACACTTAAAAATGGTGAAGGTGGTAAATTTTATGTTATGTGTATTTTACCACAATTAAAAAAACAGACATATCAGATTATCTTTTCCCCTTGATCAAAAGTTTGGATATATTTTTAAGCATAATGGGAAGCCATTGGAAGGGACCAACTGATATACATACATACACATGGTGCCAAAAAAAAAAAGGATACACATTTTAAGAAAGATAAAAACTGTATTAAAATTATAATACTCAATATATACAGATAACAAAAGATGAATACAAGTCACGTTTGACCTTGGCAATTACAAGAGGTACTCAAAGTGGTTATGATCAGCGTCCAGACACTTCTGATTGCTGCAAACTACTGCTGGAGCAACGTTGCCCACCGTCCACTTATATCGCTGCGCATGCTATTTCCATTTACCACGCGTCTCAAACTTACCATGAATATGTGTGATTGTTACGTGTGCTGGAGGTGCTGTTGCACACTCACACCTCCATTGTCGTTGTACTTCCACAACATTCTCCAATGTCAAATACCACTTCAAAGTGGTCTTGTGCTCCTCCAATGACAACCGTGTTTCCACCGTTTTCTTTGACTGTCCTGCCTGTTGTCTGGTGACATTAGCATTCATTTGATTAATGCCATCTTTTGAGCAAACGTCATACCACACATTGCTACCATAATTCAATTCAACTTCGAAAGTATCCAGCCATGTAATATGAAAAATAGAGGCATTTATGACTGTTTTTTGCTGGGCAGCAGATGTGTATGCATTTTGTTTGTTTGTTTTGTTGAGTCACTTTGGCTGCTGTGTAAAGACTAGGGCAGCAGGAATGGATGCAGGTAGACCAGTGAGAAGGCTGGACAGTGGTCCAGGAGAGAAAAGGTGGCTGAAACCAGGCCAGTAGCTGTGGATGTGGTGAGAAGTGGGTGCATCCAAGAGGGATAGTGGAGGGCCATCAACAGGACCAGGGTTGGATGGGAAAGCATGACCTTTGGCTCCCCCAGCACGCATTTTCAACAGAAAGGTGGGTAGACCAGTCCAGTGGGGATTTAAAGTCTGACCATGTCATCTCCAGGTTGGGCCAGTCAACTCGAAGCTTAAAAGGATTTCAAGGCATCGTCTTGTTCATTTCCTGCCTCTAGATCAGACAGGAAGTACCCCTCTCCCCAAACCCCATCTCAAAGAGCACATATTGGGGATTCCAACCCCACGCCCCCAGATGCCCATGCAAGGGATCAGTATGCTGCATCCTGGTTAGAGGCTTTATCGTTTCCAAACCTGCTCATAGCCCCAGTCTGGTTGATGGTCTGGCAGGGAAGGGCTGGCAGGGAAGGTTTTCCTCTGTCACACTCGTACAATTGAGGAAACTGAACCTCAGAGAAGCACCGTGCCTCTCACGAAGAGGTGTGCAGTTCCCCGTATGGTGTGTCCATTCTGGGGTTTAATGATGAGAGGAGGAGTGGAAGCAGGAGGTTCAGGGGAGGTGCTCGGCTGAGGGAAGCCAGGCTGGAGCTCCTTCGTTACTTGGGGCTGAGGCAGGGTCATCAGTGAAAAGCACAGGGGACGCAGGAAGCCTTAAAGAGTCAGGAGAGCATTTCCTTGTTTTTCTCCAAGCGTGAGGCAGGGGTCTCTGAGCCCCCATCTGCAGCCTCCTCATGAGGGGGGCCTGGAGACCACCCACTGCCATGGCCCTGGGACATTGCCTTCTCCAGACACCCCAGAGCCATTGGCTTTCTCTCCCTCAAACTGCCAAACTCAGGTGGGCTGGGCAGAGAGCTTGTTATTTTCTCTGTGCACCCCCAGGACTGGCCCACGCACGTATTTGGAGCCTACAGATGTGGGAATCAGAGGTGCTTCTAGAGGCTTGAATCTCCTCTCCGCCCTTTCAGTCAAGTCCAGGAATGTGTCTGGCTGCAGACAATTGGCGTCATGGCTGCAAACTGGAGACTTCCAGAGCTGGGAGTAACTGAGAGGTCCTCCCATCCATCCTCTTGCCGTCAGGGGCAAACATCCTCCCTCCTCCAAAGACCAGCCCAGCCCAGCCAAGGGGACTGATATCTTTCCCCCAAAGGGCTCCTCTCCCTCAGGCCTTCATTCCTGCGGGGAGCAGCTTCCAGCCAAAGACGTCTTCCCGAGGACTGGAGACATCTTTAATTCTACCTGCCTGGCATAGACTCCCCCTTCCATGAGCAGCACCCTGGGGAACCTCCCTCCCCCACATGCAGGTCATCGGTTTGGGCAGGGCTTGTTACAGGCCTGGTCAACGAGAGCACTCTGTCCCCCTCGTCTCAGTTGTTCTGTGGATGGGCATGAGACTGAAACAAGGCCAGTCAGAATAAATTCCAGGTGTTTTGATTCCTGACGACAGTTGAGTCCCAGGATCCAGCTGTGCCTGAAGCTCAGAGCCCCAGGGACATCTTAGGTGAGCGAGTGAGTTCCCCTTCCTGTAGAGTATGTAAGCTGGGATGAGTTGGGTTTCTGTCACTGGCAGCGAAAGTGCACCAAGCGCACCCTAGCCCTGCACACAGTAGGCAGGGGGGCTCTGCTGTGCCCTCAGCAGGAGGTTCCTCCATCCCCTCAAGTCTGTTGGTCAATCACTATTCAATATCTGTGTCTCCATTTGGACTCACTTTGTTCCTCTCACTGGTTTTCCCCTTGATTTAATGCTATTCAGAATTCTTGCTCTTACCAGCCAGGAAAGCCCACATCCCAGCAGCTTGAGAAAAATAAGGGAACTTGATGGCCTGGGAAGTAGCTGGAGGAGGGCCTTGGGGCCGGAGCCAGGGTTCAGGACCACCAGGATTCTCTCTCCATCACTCACCTCTGCTTGTCTGTCCTTCTCTTAGTGTTGGCCTCACTCTCTCCCCGCTATGGGGTGAGGAAATTGGCCACCATCAGCCCAGTTTGGCAACCCCAGTCCACAACTGGATTGTCTTCTTGTGGGAGCCATATCAGTTCCAAGGAAGGACATTGGCCTTGTTGGGGTCCTATGCCCACTTTTGGACCAATTGCTGCTACCAGGGAAATGGGTGCAATCATTGGCCAAATCTGAGTCGTGTGGGTAGGGTAGTGAGGTTTAGTGATTGACAGTCATATAGGGGAGAAGGGCAATTTCCCAAAGGAGGTGGGGTAGCTGATCTTGACAAAGGATGGACTATGGGGGATGCTGGGCAGAAAAGGGCAAGAGCTGTCCACTTTAGTCACCACCATCATCGCCACCATTGCCCTCCGTGAACACGTACTGAACCCCTCGTATGGGCCAGAGTTCCGGAGGAATTTATTTACTTATTCACTCATCGTGCCCCGCTCTGACCCAGGTCCCGAGCTAGGGACACAATGATGCGACACGTGCCTCATGTCTCACTCACAGAGTGAAGACTCAAGTCCTACGTCAGCCTAGAGAGGAAGAACATCAAATAAGCAATTCCAATTCCCTGGAATAAGAGCTTTGATAAGGCACTCAGAGCAGCGCCAGCTAATTTAATTCTGGCAAGGTGGTCAGGGAGGGCTTCCTGGAGGAAGTAATAGCTCAGTGGAGACCTCAAGGAATGGTAGGAGGTAGCTAGGTGAAGAATGAGAAGAGGTTCCAAGAGAGGTGGTGCAGGGAGTTTCTGCTCCTGTGGAGTTCATATGATGTGGGAAGACAGGACCTGAGCCCGCTCATTCATCTCTTCTTTCCCTCACTTAGTTGGTATCAACTGAGTGCCAGGGACAGTGAGGAACTCCAGGAGCAAGTTCAGTCTGCACTGGGTCTCCATGGGATGAGCTCATTAGGTGGAAAGGAAGCCACAGGCCCCCTGTTCTCAGAGCTGGTCCCTCTAACTACTAGCTCCATAACTATAGTGTATGGACGTCTAGAACATGTCCTTGGCCAGAGTCTGTCTTGTCCTCTCTCCTATGCTCATGAGAGGGAGAAGAGGAAATAAATCATGAATGCGGATGAAAAGACCGGTAAGTAGACCAACTAGGGCAGGGAGGGTAGGAGATGGGGGTTTGGTCTGAAGTTAGGAGATTGGATTTAGCCACAGACTCACCTGTGACGGTGATCAAGCCCCGCCCCTCCCTTGGTGGCTTCCTCCATTTAGATGGGTGGAGCACATAGGCCTTGATAAGGTACCCGTCCAGTTCTGACATGTTGGGGCTCCTGGGCAGACGGCCCTTTCTTCATGGACTGGGTGGGGGTGGTGGAGGTGAGGCTGCTTTGGGGCTCCTGGCTCTCAGCCTCACTGCCTGCAGCCCTCAGGTCCTGAGTCATCTTCCAGGCAGCAAGTGACCTCTCCATACCCCTGTCTCCCCCCAGCCCCGTGACCCCGGGCGGCGCAGGGCCAGGCCGTCCCAGGCAGGCGGCACAGTGGAAATCACAATATTGACCCAGCACGCAGGAAGTGGGGAGGACAGGCCGCTGGGGTTCCGGGCCTCGGGGGAGACAGCTTGCTGAATGATGAGCTCAGAGCCAAGCTCTCCCTCCCTCCTGGGTCACCCCGGCGGCCCACCCGGCTGTTCCTCCCAGCTCCAGGGCCCCCTCCCCGTACCTCCCTCCTACACATTCCCCCAGCCCAGGCCTGGGAGCTCTGCGGCCTTCTCCCAGATGGGGTGCAGGCTCCCCTGGGCTTCCCGACTTCTGTGGGGCTGGACTGGGAATGCACCCTCGCAGGCTTCTGGCCTTTGGAATAGCCCAACCTGCCATCTGACAGATGGGGAAGCTGAGGCTCAGGAAGTTACTGGGCCAGTCATATCAGAGCCAGGATTCAAACTCAGATCTGTCTGACTCCAGGCCAGCGCTCTGCCCACCACTTGTGAGTCAGGCATCTTTGGTAACGACAGTAGTGTGAATAATAGACCACTTGTAACTTTGAGAAGTGCTGATCCCACTCAGTCCTCACAACAATCCTGTGAGTGGGTCAGTTATTAACCCGACTTTACAGATAGGAAAGTAAGGCTCAGAGGAGGTGGGATAACTTCTCCAAGAAAACAGCTAGCAAGCAGCAGGGTGGGAACTGAAACTGAGATTTGCCTGATCCTCAGACTCATGCTTTGTCCTCCCCAACAAGCTATGTGGAATGTGTAGCTTGTCCGTGAAAGTTGGCTCAAATGGTAACCCCCTCTCCACTCAGCCCTAGGACCAAATTCTGTATATGTGTTCCCGTGGGCACCTGCATTTGCAAAGGGGTTCCTTGGGGCAGCTTAGCCCACAACCTCGCAAGCCAGTGGTGTGGTTCTGGGTTAGGTGTTGCTTGGGGGCCTGGGCCGTGGGGCTTGGAGGCAACTACCCAGCATGCTAATGGGTCAGGATAGCCCAGGAAGTCTGGATGAGTGTTCAGCAACCTCTAGGGAGGCAGTAGAGGAGCAGAAATACTCCTGGGCTTGGAGGTGGGGACCTGGGACTCCTCCCCCCGCCTCTCAGAGTTCTCATCTAGCTCCAGGGGCCATTTGAAGGTCTAGTCCCCAATACCAGAAAGTGAGGAGGAGGTTTGGCTCCTGTTACCTCCCAGCACTCTTTCCATGAGCTGGGTGTGGGTGTGGACAGGGCTTATGTGTGCTTTCATCGGGCTCTGCTTGGTATTCTACTCTGGGCTTGCTCTATATGGAGTCACCAATCAAAACGTGCTGACGTGCTTATTCTAGGCTGCTGTTGAGGATGCTGTCTGAGTCATCGCATGGGCCCAGCTCTGAGGAACCACAGGAAAAGTTCACTCAGAACTCAGTGTGGGCCCTTTGCGTGAAGTCTGAGAAAATGGTGTAATGTTACATTATGGAAACTGGTGTGTGCCTGTGTGCACGTGCACGCACGTGTATGCCTGAGTGTTTATGACTTTGTTTTGCCCCCATGATACTCAGGGCTCAAACAGTGACACACGACAATGTGGGAGGGTTTTGATCCAGTTTATGTCCCCTGTCCCCCTCCACCGGCTGCAATTATAACTGCCATTTGCTGAGCACTGCTGTGTAGCAGGTACGACCTTGTACCGATTTTCTCATTTCCTTTGTACCAAGGGGGAACGTGACTGTCAGAGCTTGGACAGTGTACATCATGGCTTGCATTGACTCGTGAGGTCTGTCCTCGGCACAGGACTGAAAGTGCTGGTGCAGATACCTCATACTTGCCCTCCTCATTCATTCAATGTATAAAATTGTATGTGTTCATATTTTTTATGTAAGCATATGCAATTTTGTAAGCTGCCTTTAAACCTTCATAGAATACGATTTTGTATAAATAGATAATGATCGGTCAGGACAAATAATTATTAGATGCATTCCATAGGTTATATGGCTCTGTCCTCACCACATCCCTGTGGAAGAAAATGGGTGGGTTATTAGAGAGGCAGAAACTCAAGCTCAGGGTCAGGACCTCTGTTAGTCCATAGAGCACCTTTGTGTGTATTAGAAGAACGGGCCCCTCTGGGTGATCATGGCTGGAGAAGAAGCAGGGCACACGATAAATTCACCTCCTCGCCCCAGGTACCCTTGCTCAGTGCACAGGCTGAACAACCACACACAGCAGCCCTGTTCGGTGTCTCGCCAAGTCCCACGGTTGTATCCCCCACTTTAAGTCCAGGGCTTGTTTTGCTGCACACGGCTCACAGACCACATTCTGGGTCTTGAATACCCACTCAGGCTCCAGGACAGATGGTATTTGGTCTGAGGCTCCATGAGGGGGTGGGAGGAAGAGCGGAGTTAACAACTCAGCCTGTGTTTGTGCCATAAACAAGCACCATCGCTTCTGGTGCCATGCCCCGCCTGCCAGGTTCCGGTGAAGAGCTTGGGTTATGAATAGTCCCAGTGAGGGCCGCTCGGAGGACCTGCCGGACAGCCCCAAGGTCCCGTCCTTGGCCTCCACCCCAAGCTCGCTGCTGGAAAATCAGGGGTGAGGCCTCTTCGTTGGCGCCTCCATCCTGCACGTTTCTTCCCGCTTGCTTCCCGCCCGGGATTACGGCTGGGGCTGGGCTTATGCACACTGCTGTCACTTGGGCCCCTACACAGGATGCTTGAAAAACATCTCTCTGAAAGCAGAGAAAGTGTGAGCCTTCGAGAAGGAGGGTGTGGAAGGAGAGAGGTCCTCGGAGGAGGGGAAATTTACAGCATTCATTTGGCCACTTGTGAGGACATCATGAAGCCGGCGTGGAATGCCTTCCGGAGGTGAGCACGTTTGGTATTTGACTGCTTAAAATCGATGTCAACACGTCGGTGCCCTTGGAGATTGCCTCCACCACCCCCTCCTTTGACAGATGAGGAAACTGAGGCCCAGGACAGAAGGTGACTTACCTAAGCCCTTACAGCTGAGTGAGCAGCCCCAGGCACTGCCTGTGGAGGCACTGAGTGCACACAACATGCTCTGGGCATCATGTTAGGGGCCGCGTGGCTGCTCAGCTTGGCTCCTTTAACCATCAGCCTACTAGGTGCCAGACTGTTCCCTCAACACATCACACGCTGCCTTCCTAACAGAGCTACTAGCCACGTTTTACAGATGAGAAAACGGAGGGCCAGAGAGCCTGAGTCGCATGCTGAAGCGTGGTGAGGGGGAAAGCCGTGTGTCCTAGTGGCTAGGAATATAGCCTCCAGAGTCCAACAGGCCTGGATTCCGTTACCCCCACCCACTGGCTGGTGACTTAGCCAAGTTACTTTGTCTCTTTGAGCCTCAGTTTCCTCACCTGTAAAATGGGGGTAGTCACCATAAACTGTTATGAAGATTTGGTAGGACGATGCATGGGAGGTGGTTAGCACACTCGTGGGATCTATGTATGTCCCATAAATAATGCCAATGTCAGCATGATTGTCACGGTCAAGACTATTAGGCAGCTTTTGCAGAGATTTGTTGGGTTGGCTGCCAAAGTCCAATCTGTGGATTCCTTGGACTGAGTGGCCTCTGTTCTTTGTGTCGTCTTGATTGTGATGGGGGCAATGGGGGCTAATTCTGAGTGCTCCCCAGAAGAGAGGGATCCTGCAGGGTGGTTGGGAATCCGGAGTGAGTGGTTGAGGAGGCAGGTGAGTGCAAGCATTTGCCTCCCCTTCCTACTACCATGCCTATTGTAACCGGAGTGGCTGTATTTCGTGTGATATTGAAGAAGTGTGGACTCTGGAACCATGCTGCCTGGGTGGGAATCCTAGCTCTACCACTCGTGAGCTGTATGACCTTGGATAAGTCATTTAATCAACCTCTGCCTCAGTCACCCCATCTGTAAAATAGGGATGATGGTGCTTCAGAGAGTTGCTATGAGGAATGAAGGAATGTTTGCTGCAAAATGCTCAGAAAAGCACTGGCTGCTGGTGAGCCTTCACTGCATACTAGCTACTGTTACTGCCCACTTCACATACTGAGTTTCAGTGGAATATTCCATAGAGGGAAAAAGGGTCCTTTTTGTTGCTTAAGAAGTGGTTGAAAATATCTGCTCCACATGCTCTCTTGGGCATGACCTCCTACCTGGCCTGGCTCTAGAGTTTCTCCAGCATAGTTCTCCATGGAACTCCCCTTCTCTCAAAATTCACTCTGGATTGTGTGAGGAGTCACTGATGTTCTCATCCTGGGCTATTTCAGGGCGTTTGGCCCTGTGGTCAGTGTAAGCAGGTGGCAGCTCTGTCCTGGGGCTGAGCTCCCTAGCAGCAAGGTTCTGATCCTCTTTGAGAGATGGCCCTTTAGCACATGTTTGGGCAGCTTGTGGCTTTGTTGAGCCCTGGGCTTTGCTACTTCCCTCTGTATCAGGGACCCCTCCTCCAAGTCTTAGAGGAGAGAAGGAGACTATCATTGGCTTCTGCCGGGGGCGACACCTGCTCCCTACTTGGTCTCGGGGAGGGAGATTTCAGGGGCCAGTTTCAGATTGTACTCAATACATGTCAGCTTCGATGAGGCCTGCTGGGTTCCCCGTGGCACAGAGGAGAAGCAAGTCCATTTCAGGGAAGGCTTCTCAGAGGAGGTGGTGCTTGAGTGGGCTCTTGAGGGTTGTATAGGAGTGCTCCAGGAGGAAGGGCAGTTCAGGTAGAGTAAGTATGCAGTTGATGGAGCTCAATCCAGCCCTCGTTTTTCTCAAAACTCCCCTTTTCCCGCTTTGGGCAGAAACTGTGGCCAGGGGACTCCTGGTGGTGGGTGAAGACTGCTCCTGCCTGTGTCCACCCCGGGCTGAGCCACTGGCACTGACATAATGGACACTTTAGGACAATCAGAGGACATAGCCGAATTTGTTCCATGAAGTGAGTGGAAAAGTCTGGCATCTGAGGCTTCTGTCCCAGGCACCGTCCTTTGCTGGGCTTCCATTCCCTCATCAGAAATATTTATGCATTCCGGAAACAGAGCTGGCCCCTCAGCACATGCCAACTTCTGTGCCTGGTGCTGGGATGCAGAGATGCCCCACCTCGGTCCCCACCTCGGTCCCTACCTCGGTCCCCAGGCTCAAGGAGACAAGTTGGGTGGACAATCTGATGTGGACACACGTCCCTGCCAAGGACAGTGACGTGGAGTGGAAAATGTGGACTCTGATAGAAGAAAAAAAATGTTTGTTTTTTTTAAATATTATTTTTTATTGTTTTTGACAAAGAGAGACAGAGAGAAGGGAGAGGGCCCAGAGCAGTCTCCATAGTTGTATGTCATCAGTTTTCAACACAGTTTCCTTCCACACAGGTGGGTGGGGGCTGAGCAGGGTGGGAACTGGGCTGGGGGTCTCCCACATGGGAGACACACCATCTTGCCAAACCCCTGCCCCCGTCCTGAGCCAGGGGCCAAACCGGGGGGAGAGAACCGAACTGGGGACTTCTCACATGGGAGGCACACCCCAGTTCAGCATATGGGTCTGCATGGGCTGGGGCCGGGATTCCATCCTCAATCCCCGGGGCTGCAAAGCGAGCATTCAACCTGCTGAGCCATCCCGGCTTCCCAAGAAAGAGAATGTTATGGCTGTCAAACATCGTGAAGAACAGTGAGAAGACAGGGACATGTTAGAAAAATTCCTGCTTTTCATGACGAGTCGAGATATTGCCTACAGTTGACATACAAGAAAATAGGAGTGTGTTCCATGTGATAGGAAGGAAACAACCAGGAGAACTAAAACAGGAAAGAATGGTAATCAACATTACTGCGTGTTCATCATGTGCCAGGTGTGGTTCTAAGTGTGCATCAATTCACTGAATCCTTACAATAGCCTTATACGGTAGATGCTATTATCACCCCCATTCTATGGGTGAAGAGACTGAGGCACAGAGGTGCAAAGTAATCGGCTCAAGGCACAGAGCTCTCAAAACTTAGAAGTGTTGTGGAAGATGTAGCTGGGACAGGGAGAGGAGTAGAGATTATTTCTTTTCTTTCTTTATTCTTTGTTACTAATACATTTGTGACTACTTGCATGAATTATTTTGTTAAAACACACATAGAAGTAAACAACCGAGAGCACTGATTCTGGAGTCAGAGAGGGCTGGTTCCTGCTCTGGCTTTGCTACTTACTGACTTTGTGTCCTAGAATAAGTACTTAACCTCTCTGTTTCTTGGTTTGGAAAATAGGCTGATCAAAAGCTGGTGAAAGTGAGGACTGAGTGAGCTTATGCATGCAAATCCCTGAGCGCAGCGCCTAGCATGGAGTGAGTACTCAATACATGTCAGCTTCGATGAGGCCTGCTGGGTTCCCCGTGGCACAGAGGAGAAGCAAGTCCATTTCAGGGAAGGCTTCTCAGAGGAGGTGGTGCTTGAGTGGGCTCTTGAGGGTTGTATAGGAGTGCTCCAGGAGGAAGGGCAGTTCAGGTAGAGTAAGTATGCAGACTTAGCATTGTATGGTGGGTTGGAAAGAGCAGACTGTTCAGGAGCCTTGGAAGGTGGAATGGGACCTGGTAGGGAAGCAGCTGGAGGTAAGACCGGAGAGGAGAGTGGGGCCTCCTCATGTGGGGCCTTGTGGCCAATATAAATTTATCCTGAGGACAGCCGGGAGCCATAGGAGGGTTTGAGCAAGGGAATGGCCTGGTCAGCTTTAAGCTCTGGAAAGACAATTCCATTGCCATGTGGAGAACGGGCAGGAGGGGAGACCCTAGAGCCTGTGGCAATCACCCAGGGGATGAGGCCTGGAAGAGGGAGTCAGAACCTGGTCAGCAGTGCCCCCCTGCTGACCTCGACCCAGCAGTCTTCACTCTGCTTCCATCTGGTGAGGGTGGCCAAGCTGACCTCCACCCCACAGCTCCAAGCCATGGCCCTGAAGGCCTGCAGCGCCGGCCGCAGAAGAGGCCCCCAGCCTGGAAAGGGGAAGCAGAAATATTTGCTCAGCTGCAAAGACAGGATCATGAGTCTTCCGCATGAAGGGGAAAGACAGCGGCCTGGGGTGGGGTTCCAGCACGGACCCCCCCAGCTCTCCAGAGCTTGCTCTCCCCCCACTTCTGCCTCTGAGCCATCCAGAAAAAGTGTCCTTTCTCCCTGAGGCAAGCCCTCTGGAATCTGAAGTCAGCGACCATGACTCTTCTTCCTTTTCATCTCTAATCAAACACACCCAATTCTTTCATCTTTTCCTCCTGTGACAGGGACTGACCTTTATTTTTATTTTTAGAGAAACGTCCAGATTCAGCAGTCATTGATTCAAATCCTTTTTCAAACTTCAGACACAGATAAAGCACCATAATGTTTAGGGGCAGGGCTTTGGTATGAGGCAGGCTGAGCTTGAATCCTTACTGTGCCACCACACTGCTCTGTGGCCTTGGGCAAGTCACTTAATCTCTCTGAGTCTCATGGGGCCTCGTCTCTAAATAGGTCTTCAGAACCCCTTTCTCAAAGGGTTGTTATATGGATTAAATGTGCAAATATTTATAAAACACTAGGACATAGGAAATGCTTAGTACATGGTAGCTATTACTTTCTGTGTCTCTGGACATCTTATTGCTTCAGCTTCCTCTAAGGCCATGGTCCCAGGCAGCTGTACGTTCATTCATTCGCCAAATGCCTTGACCTTGATTAAACACTTCTGGGTGGGCAGATGCTAAGACAGCCCCAGTGACACAGCTGTCATGCCTGTGGAATCCCCTCCCCTTGAATGTGACTTGCTTCTAACAGAGTACACACAGCACAAGTAATCGAATGTCACCTGATGATTAAGTTACCTGAGATGATAACTTCTCTCCCTTACTAGCTTGGATGAAGAAGCCAGCTGCCACGTTGCACGGGGTCCAAGCGGAGGCCCATGAGACAAGGAACTGAGGGTGGTCCCCACAAGCAGCGGGACAGCCTGGGAGGAGCTGAACAGTTCAGGTGAGGCCCCGCCCTGGCCCACACTTGCTCACTGCCTTGCAGAAGACCCAGCTAAGCTGTGCCCCTATTCCTGACCCACAGAAATAACCATAAGGGAGTAACTGCGTGTTGTTTTAAGGGCACCAAGCTTGTGGGGATATTGTTATGCAGCAACAGATAACACGTGCAGACTGTGAAGGTGCATTAGGGCAAAGCCACAGTGGGCTGGCAGAATTAGGTCTTTAAAACAGCCGGGATGGCAGAATGGGGATGCAGCCAGGTGGCTTCATTAACAGTAACAATGATGACTAGTAATTAGAAATTTAAGCAGCTGTGTTCCTGAATGTTTGAGCCTTACCTCAAAGTGGTAGAAAGGCAGAGGCCTGCCTTCACTGCACAGGAAGTGGGGAGGGGCAAGGCCCCCCAGGTCAGGCCTTGTGGGGGGGGGTTGGAGGGGTGTATGCAGACATCCCCTCATCTCCCCAACTCACTTCATTTCTCCAAATCTAATCAATCCTCCCTTACTGACCCCTCTCTAAACTCACCCCTTCCGCCATGCTCCCCACTCCCCTACCTGATAACGGCCTCCTAGCACCAAATCCTCTCTTCCATACCGCACACTCTGCCTACTCAGGGGTCAGCAGTACTGACTGGGCTCCGGGTGTGGGGGGAGGAGCCCTGGTCACTTGAGGGTGGGACAGTGAGAGTACCTTGGCTTCGAGAGCACCTCTTTCTCTGTGGGGATTCGGCCAGCTCCTCCTGGACCTGACCAGTGCAAGTGCTGATTTTTCACTGAATGTGTTTTTTTAATTTAAATTAATTAGATTTACAGAAAAGTTGCAGTGATGGTACAGAGAGATCTAACAGACCTTTTACCATTTCCACTAATGTCACCACCACCTGTGACATGGTACATTTCTCAGAACGAAGGCATTTAACATTGAGATATTATTATTAACTAATTATTCAGGTTTTAGCCATTTTTGTCCCATGAATGCCCTTTTACTGTTCCAGGATCCAATCCGGGAGCCCACCCTGCACTTAGCAGGCACTGAGCTTCCTCCCTAAACCCTGCACAGCCTGGTCTCACACGAGGAGTGCATAGACTTCTGTTGTGGTGGCCTGTCCCTCCTTGTAGAACCCCGGCGCTGGCATCATTGAGTTAAGGGTGCACTGTCTTGTCCTGACCACGGAAAGGGCCTCCCCGTTAGTTAAGAATACTCTGGTCTGAACCGTCTGGGCATTGGCATCATCTGCACATAGTTTTTCTCTGGTGTCCAAATTTCTTTTCTGAAATTGGAGGAGGAGTTGCCAGTTCACCACCCAAGTACCAGGTGCCTGGAGGAAGAGACACAGCGGCTCACTTGCCACCCCCTAGGACTTCAGCGGGGTTACATGGACAGCTCACTGGCAGTGAGATCCTGCACACATAGGGTGCCTCAGAAAGTGGGGCACAAAGAGAGATGGGAAATCCTCACATTCAATTCCACAGACAGGTACTGAGCCCCTACTGTGTGCAAGGCCTTGTGCTGGCTGCTGCATGAGACACTGATAAGCAAGGCCTGAGCTGCTCACAATCTCATCGAGAGTGAAGATATAGGGGAATGAAAGACAAGTACCCATTAGCTATATGGCAGAAGAGGCAACTCTGCTGTGTGCCCCTGGGGAAACCACCTAACCACTCTGGCCATGTCTTGTGGGTTGTGATGGGATCTAAGAAGAGCCCTGTATTGTTTCCCGGGGCTGCCATAACACAGTACCACAAACTAGGGTCTTCAGTAGCAGCAATGTATTGTCTCACAGCTCTGGAGACTAGAAGTTCAGGATCCGGTGTCAGCCCAGTTGGCTTTTTCAGAGGGCCCTGAGGGAGGATGTGGTCCGTGCCTCTCCCCCAGCTTCCAGGATTTGCTGGCTATCTTTGGTGTTGGCTTGTAGAGCATCCCCCTGGTCCCTGCCTTTATCTTCACATAATTTTCTCCCTGTGTGTGTCTCTCTCTTTGTTCAAATTTCCCCTTTTTATAAGGACACCCATCATATTGGATCAGGGCTCACCCTACTTCAGTAGGACCTCATCTTAACCAGTTACATCTGCAATGACCCTATTTCTGAGTAAAGAAATTCTGAGGTTCTGGGGATTAGGAATTCAGAGGAATTTGGGGTGTGGGGATAAAATTCAACCCATAACCCTACTGGGGCTTCTTCCTGTGGCTTGGGTCTCTGTCTCTCACAGCATGGCAGCCGAGTTCTAAGAGTGGGAACCCCAGAGCAAGTGTTCAGAGAGAGAGAGACAGGCGGGAGCAGCAAGGCTTCTGACTAACTCTTGGAAATCACACAGTGTCACCACTCTGTATTCTGCTTGTCAAAATTAAGCCACGGGGCCAGCACAGATTCAGGGGAGGTGACCACACCAGGGAGTGAATCTCAGGGGGTAGGCTAGGAGCCACTTTGGGGAACAAGCTAGTTCAGTTACATGGCAAGCTCACCCATCTCCTGAACCCCAGATGGAAGCATTTTCTAGTCCCCTTTTTGTCACCCCGGGTAGCTCCCAGGGTTTGACCCACGGGTCATTTTTAATAAATTGTTGTTGCATTGAATTACATTGTGAAGGGCTCTGCTCATTCAGCAAGGAAGTGACAGGGACCAGCCTCTTCCTGGTTGACTCCTTGTCCCCCCTGCAGGCCCCTGTCCTTGGGGACTGGAGGCTGGTGCGGGCCAGGTCCAAAGGTGGCATACAGGAGCCCGCTTTTTCCTGTTCACACACCTGGGCCTGGCACTCAGTGGGGAAAAGCCTCCCGGCCCGGGCAGGTTTGCCAAGCCCAGGAAAAGGGAGACCTCATTTGAAATGTTTTCTAAATCCTCCGAATAGAGGTTCTGCAGCTCCCACCTCTGCCCCAGGGAGGGAGGAAAGGCAGCGAGAGGAAGAGAAGGAGTGGGTTTCCAGTCTGTTTATATTTCAGGCTATTTTGAAACCCCCTGAAGGCACTCACACACAGGGGTGCATTTAATGCACCAGGAAGTGCCCCCGGAATGGAAACTGGAGTCGGAGGAATGCTGGGGCACTGTGTTGCTGTTCTGCGCTTCTGTCCCTTAAACAACCACCAATTCAGCCCCTTCAATGCCCAAGTCAGAGCCTCTCTGGCCGGAAGGGCTCTTAAAGGTCATCTCATTCCTCCTTTCTCCTCGCTCCTCACCAAATATTTTCTGAGCATCTCAGCATCTTCATTGTGTCGATTACAGGACTCTTCTGGCCATAAGAAACAGAAAAAAAAAAAAAAAGCATCCAAGCTGATCTAGATGAAAAGTAACAGGGAATTTTTATTGGCTCAGCTCACTTCAAAGTCCCAGGAGAAGTAGCTTCAGGCACGGCTGGACCCAGCAGTTCCAACCATATCATCAAGGCCTGGTCTCTGAGCATCCCTCAACTCTGTATCCTCTATGGTGGCCTGATTCTCAGCACTATAAGGAGGTAAGCTGGTCCTAGTCGCTCCAGAACCTCATCTTCAGGTCCTGCAGATCTTAGGATGCAATGTTCCAACTGCCCAGATTTAGTCATGTGGATCACCTCCCATTCCTCCCCTCACACAACAGGGAGAGGTATCAACTCTGCCTGGAGTTCAAGGGTACCACTCCCAGCCAACCCTCATTCCTTAAACACCAGGCAGCAAAACCATACATGTGTTCTCATCCCAACAGAATGGTACCCACATTCTCCATTTACACCCATCCTGCGATAAAGAGCTCACCAGCACGAAGCACCCTGTCTTTTGATAACTTTATTCATATAAAATCTCTTGTTATACTTCAGTGTAATTTTTTGTTCATCTGCTTCCCTTATCAAACACCTTTCTTTTTGTATCTCCAGCGCCTAGCACAGAGCTCGACACAGAATAGGTGCTCAGTAAATGTTTACCAAATGCAGAAATAATGTCTTCCGTTACTAAGCACATAAACATACCAGGTGTTTCATACACATTATCTCATTTGATCCTCATGACAATCTCTTAGGTAAATAATATTGTCCCTCTTATTATGTGTGAGGAAACTGAGGTCCAGCGAGCACAAGGAATCACTTGATTTTTTTAAAAAAATATTTATTTTATTGTTTTTGACAGAGAGAGAGAGAGAGAAGGGGGAGGGCCCAGAGCAGTCCCCATAGTTGTACATCATCAGTTTTTGACATAGTTTCATTCCACACAGGTGGGTGCAAGGCCGCACAAGGTTGAAACCAGGCAGGGGCCTCCAACAGAGGAGACACGCCCCCAGAGCTGGGGGCTTACCAAATGGGAAGCACACCTCAGGTCAGCATGTGGGTCTGCATGGGCTGGAGCTAGGACTTGATCCTCAGACCCCGGAGCTACAGATTAAGCACTCAACCCACCTAGTCATCCTGGCATGCCCAAGAAATTACTTTAACCAAGATCACCCACCAGATTTTCTGTCTACTTGTTCTATCCATTATTGAAAGAGGGGTATTGAAATCTCTGATTATAATTGTGGATTTGTGTACTACTCCTTGCATTTCTATCAGTTATTGTGTCTTGTATTTTGAACCTCATTTATTAGGTACATAAACACTTAAGATTGTTATGTCCTCCTGATGAACAGACCCCTTTATAATTGTGAAATTACTATGTTTATTCCTGGTCAAATTCTTTGCTTTGAAATTTACTTAGTCTGATATTAATATAACCATTCCAGATTTCTTTTGATTTGTGTTATATGGTATTTTTTCCTATAATTTTACTTTTAACCAATTTGTCTTCATATTTAATGTAGGTTTCTTATAGGCATCGTATAGTTGGGTCTTACCAGAAAATCAGTAAACATATAGAAGACTTGGAAATTATCAGCCAAGTTGACTTAGGTGACATTGGCAGAATATTCCACCTGAAACAGCAGAATACACATTTTTCTCAAGTGCACATGTGATGGCTATAAGATAGAGTATATTCTGGGCCATAAAACAAGTCTCAACAAATGTAAAAGGATTTAAGTCACACAAAGTATTCTTGCTGACCAGAATGGAATTAAGTTGAAATCAATAAGTGTAAGATCTCTGGAAAATTTCTCCAATATTTTCAGAGTAAATAATACACTTCTAAACAACCCAAAGATCAAGGAAGAAATTAAAAGAGAAATTATAAAAATATTTAAATAAATGAAAATATTACATTCCAAAATTTGTGGGATGCTACTAATGTGGTACTTACATGGAAATTTATAGCACTAAATACCTGTATCAGAAAAGGAAAAAGGTCTGAAATCTATGACCTCAGATATCACCTAAAGAAACTAGAAAAAGAAGATCAAATTAAAACCAAAGTAAGCAGAAGAAAGGAAATAATAAAAATAAGGAAGGAAATATATGAACTAGAAAACAGAAAAGCAAGAGAAACATTAAAAAAGCAAAAGCTGAATATTGAGAAGATCAATACAATTAATAAACTTCTAGTCATCCAGGTTAGGAAAGGGAGAAGATACAATTTACCAATACCAGAGTGACATTGGTACATTTTTTACAGATATTAAATTCTATAGATAGTAAAAGGATAAGAAAATATGATTAATAACTTTGTGCTAATAAATTCAACAACTTATATGAAATGTACCAATTCCTTGAAAGACACAAGCTGCCAAAGGGAAATGGATTAAAAGATATAGATATAGCCCTACATCTATTTTGAAAACTAGCAGAGTTAGAAACTTTTCCACAAAGAAAACCTCAGCATTCACTGGTGAAGTCTACCAAACGTTTAGGGAAGAGTAATATTAATTCTACATGAACTCTTCCAGGAAATTGAACAGGAGGGAATACTCCCCTATTCATGCTATGAGGCCAGCATGACCCTTCTACTAAAACCAGAAAATGACATTACAAGACAAGAAAACTGCAACTGATACCTTTCATGAACAAAGATGTAAACATTCTTAACAAAATTCTATCAAACTGGGTTCAACAATATATAAAATGGATAATACTTTATAACTAAGTGGAGTTTATCCCAAGAATGCAAAGTTGGTTTAACTATTGAATTTTTTTTAAAGTTATTTTTATTAATTTTTTGACAGAGAGAGAGAGAGAGATACAGAGACAGAGACAGAGAGAGAACCAAACTGGGGGAACTCCCCAGTTCAGCACATGGGTCCACAAGGGCCGGGGCCGGGATTCGATCCTCAGTCCCCGGTGCTGCAAAGTGAGTGCTTAATCCACTGAGCCATCCCAGCTTCCCCAACTATTGAATATTAATCAATGTAATTCACCCCTTTAGCAAACTAAAAAAAACAAACAAAAAACAAAAAAAAAACAACTCTGTGATCATCCTGATAGATGAAGAAAAGGCATTTGACAAAATTCAACATCGAATCTTCATAAAAACTCTTAGCAAAGCAGGAATAGGAGGCAACTTCCTCAGATTGATAAAGGACACTTACCAAAACAAAACAAAATCATACTTAATGGTGAAAGGCTGAATGCTTTCTCCCTAAGATCAGGAACAGATGAGGATGCTGCTCTGACCACCTCTATTCAACAAAGTCCTGGAAGTTCTAGCTAGTGCAATAAAGGAAGATAAAGAAATAAAACACATCCAGATTGGAATGAAAGAAGTAAAACTATTGCAGATGACATGATATTGTATGTAGAGAATTCAATGCATGCTAGAATTAATAATCAAGTTTAGCAAGATTGTAGGATACAGGATCAATATACAAAAGTTATTGTATTTCTATATATTAGTAATGAACAATGAGAACCTGAGATTTTAAAATGCCATATACACAAGTATTGGAAAATAAATACTGAAAAATGATGTGTAAGACTTGTACACTAAAAATGACAAAACATTGCTGAAGATGCTACAAAATTACAGTAATCAACACAGTGGCATTATCATAGAGATAAATAAATCTGTGGATTAGGAAAGAAAATCTAGAAATAGGTCTACACATTTGCAGATAACTCCATATATGTGTGGATCTATTTCTAGATTTTCTCAGTGAAGAAAGAGTAGCCTCTTTATCAAATGTTGCTAAAACAACTGAATATCATCATCATGCAAACAAAGGAAGAAAGGAAAAGAAAGAAAAAAAGTGAAAGCAAAGGACTTCCATCTACACCTCAGATCATATTTTAAAATTACCTCAAAAAGATCATGGCTCTAAATATAATAATCTAAAGCTATAAAATTTCTAGAAGAAAACATAGGGGAAAATTTTTGTGGCCTTGGGTTAGGCAAAAATTAGATGAGACACTAAAAGCCCAATCCATAAAAGAAGAAATGGACACATTGTACTTCATTAAAAAAACACACAAAGAAAAACTTCTATTATCCAAAACACACTGTATGAGAATGAAAAGACAAGCCACAGACTGGGAGGAAATTTTTTTTTTAATAAGGTCTTTATTTTTTAAATTTTATATTTTTATATTTTTTTTATTTTGACAGAGACAGAGAGAGAGAGAGAGAGAGAGATACAGAGACAGAGAGAGAACTGAACTGGGGGCACTCCCCAGTTCAGCACATGGGTCCACATGGGCCGGGGCCGGGCCAGGATTCGATTCTCGGTTCCCAGCACTGCAAAGTGAGCGCTTAACCCACTGAGCCATCCCGGCTTCCCCTGGGAGGAAATTTTTTCAGATCATTTATCTGATAAGGGACTTATACCCAGAATATGCAAAGAACTTTTATAACCATGCATAAAGAGAATGCACAACCCAATTTTTCAAATGGAGAAGATATTTGAACAATTACATCACCAAAGACATTTGAATGGCTGATAAACAAGTGGAAAAATGCTCAATATTATTAGCCATTAGGGAAATGCAAAGCAACACCCAATGAAATACTGCAACACACTTATTGGAATGGCTAAAATCCGAAAGACAGCTCATATCAGGTGTTGGTGAGATGTGGAGTGCATGGATCTCACATACACTGCTGGTGGGGATGCAAAATGGTACACACATTTTGGAAAAGAGTTTGGCAGTTTTTATAAAGACAACATATACCTATCATATAATCCAGCCATTCTGCTCCAGGTATTTTACAAAAGAGAAAAGAAAGCATATGTCTCTGTGTCCATAGAAAGACTTGTACATAAATGATCGTAGCAGCCTTGTTTGTAATAGCCCCAAACTGGAAACAACTAAATGTCTACCAATAGGTGAATGGATAAACAAATGATCATATAGCCATAAAGGAATACTCCTCAGCAACAAAAAGGTACAAACTCTGATCTGTGAGATAACATGGATGCATCTCAATGCAATTATGAGGAGTGAAAAAACAGTGCGTACAATATGATTCCATTTATACAAAAGTTTAGAAAATACAAATGAGTCTTTAATGACAGCAAGCAGAGCAGTGGTCACTTGGGTTGTCGGGGAAGGAGGAAGTAGAATGGGACTACCTTGTTTGCAGTGTTGATTTCATGGGTGCATACATATGTCAAAACTTATCAAACTATACACTTTAAATATGTGCAGCTTAGTGTAGCTCAATACAGCTGTTTTTAAAATCCAGACATACACTTACTGGCTACCTACTGTGTACAAATAATTACCTACTATTTACAAAGCATTTGGGGGAACTACAGAGATACATTTATTTGTTCAACAAACATTTTTTTGAGCACCTACTATCCTTTCATAGACTTTATACATACCATGTATAGTTATGTACTCTTGTAAGTTCTGAGAATACTTGGGTCAACAAAATAGACAAAACATTTTCTGACCCCTTACAACTCACATTCTTGGGGGTGGGGTGGGGGTAATAGTGGCTGGGGAGACAAATGTGAACAGATAGTTTAAAGATTTAATATGTCTGATAATGGTAAGTACTATGAAGGAAAAAGAAGCAAGGTTAGAAGCTAGGAGTGTGGGGTGGGGTGGGGTTGCAAGTTTAAGCAGTGGTCAGGGAAGGCCTAAAAGATAATGTGACATTTGAGCAGAAACCTGAGGACGTGAAGCAAGTCCTGTTGGTATTTGATAGAAGAGACTTCTAGACAGAAGGAAGGGTATGTGCAAAGGTCCTGAGGTGGGAATGTACTTGGTGAATTGTAAAATAGCAAGGATTCCAGTGTGTCCGGAACAGAGTGAGAGAGGAGATGAGGTCATGGTTGGGGCAGGTCAAGTTCAGCCATTGGAAACACTTCGGCTTTTACAAACATGCCATGGATCCTGCCCCAGGAGAAGGGACAAGAAATTAATTAGCATTTTTTGTGGACCTCCCACATGCCTCCTGCATCAGAAGTCAGGAAGACCAGGAGCCTGTCCCATCCTGTGACACCGAACCCCGTGCCTGAGTTGATATTACGAAATGTTAGCTGTGATTATCAGATGAGAGAGTAAACTGGAACAGGCTTCCTGGAGAGAAGCATTTCAGATGGGCTGGAAGGATTATTCCAAAACTCTACAGTTGAAAACCATTGTTTCCTGAGAAGTCAGAGACAACAGTAGGCCGTGGGTCTCCTGAGGGCATAGATCCTGTGGCTCTTGTCAGCTTCTATCGCCAGGGCCTGACAGCACCTGGCATGCAGCAGGAATCAACACATGTTTGTTAGATGAGTAAATGATTGAAGGAAGGAACAAATTAATGAAACACCAGGGGCTGAGCCAGACACAGACCTACCTTTTCTATCCAGCGACCACCCAGAGCCTTGCAAGACCCCAGGATTCAAATGCCAGCTCGGCCCCTTTCTGTGAGACTGTGGGGATGCCACTGGACCGCTCAAAATCTGTTTTGTCCTTAGCAAAACGAAGACAGTGGTAATATCTACTTCATGAGTACTTATAAGGACCAGGTGAGATAAGATTGCCAAGTGCCAGCCACATAGCGAGTACTCAACAGGCAATAAACTTGTTTTTTATTGAATACTACAGGTGAAAGGCACTGCTAGGGGCTTTTTATGAGTTAACTCTACATTTAATCATTACACCAACCCTATGAAGTAGGTACCAGTCTTCTCAACCCATCTAACAGATGAGGATACAGAAGCTCAGAGAGGTTCAACAACTTGCCTGAAGTCACACAGCTAGTAAGTGAGAAAGCTGGGATTTGAACCCGAGCCCACACTTAAAACCACTGTTCTAGTAGGTCTTTCTCTTCCTCTAAGCAGACTGAGGACTGGGGCTTTGTCCCCTGGGCAGGCAGGAGCGCTTGAGGAGGAAGAAGCAGATCTGACTTTCCCCTCCTTCATCCTAAGGCTGGAGGCACACATCTGGAAACTGAGGGCTAAGCAGGGGCTCTGTACCAGAGAACTCCCTGCTGACCCGCCCTCCTCCATGCCCTCCCGACTGGGCTGGCTCTAACCTTGCAGGAAATTGGGGACTAAGCCTGTGAGAGCCAGGCCGCCTCTGTGCTTGGACAAGAGTCGGCTGAGTTCCTGGATAAGCCTCGGGGTCCGTAGCCTGTCCCCTCAAGAGGCACTCTGCTGGCAGTGACCTGCCGGGGCCGGCAGGAGACCAAAGAGGTGCCTGGGGCTGGTTGTCTGGGCGGGTCTCACGGCAGCCGTAATTGTTGGGCAGCAGAGCCCAGGCTGGGCCCTTTATGGAGACATTTATAGCCAGCCAGTCTGGGGGACAATTCAAGTGGTTTTCTCTCTTTTGTGTCCCTTTAATAAGCGAGAAGAAGAGACATCAAATTAAAGCGGATCCTGCAGAAACTTGGCTTTGCTCCGAGGCTCTGGGGAGGTCAGGGGAAGGTTATTTTGCTCTCCGACCCTGAGGCCTGGAGTTTTCACCACATGCTTTTAAAATGTACAGACTCAGATGTCAGGGCTAGTCGGGCCTTTGAGGTCACCCAAACCAGCTCCCATTCCTGTGCAGTGATCCCCGCCGGCCCGTTTGCCCCCTTCCAGGGATGGGGCGCTCACTCCCGTGGAAGCAACCACGCTGTTGATAGACAGCTCTTCATGGTCTCTCATCTTGGGGGCTGTGGAAACAGACAGACCTGCGGTAAAGTCCCAGCTCTGATGCTCACGGGTGTCAGCGTCAGTCCCGGAGCAAGCGCTGCCACCCCCCTGAGTGTCCTCCTTTGTCAAATGTCATTCATTCATTCGAAATCTGTTTTGTCTTAGCCCGGGCTTCCCAGAGCAGACTCAAGACAAGGATTTGAGTGCAAGGATCCTGATCCCAGGAAGAACCCTGGAGGAGAGACTGGGACAGGAGAGGTGTCGTGGATGGAGTTGTGTCCCTAGACATTTCAATCCTGACCACTGGTACTTGGGAGTGTGACTGTTTGGAAATAGGGTCTTTACAGATGTAATCAAGTTAAGATGAGGTTATATTCGACCAGGGTAGACTCTAATCCAGGGACTGCTGTCTTTATAAGATGAGGGACCTTTGAGCACATGGAGACACACACAGGGAGGACACCATGTGACGAAGGAGGCAGAGAGTTGAGTTACGCTGCCACAAGCCAAGGGCTGCCGGCCACCCCCGGAAGCATGGAACTAGCTCTCACTCTGAGCTCCCAAGAAGCCATCCCTACCGACGACATCCTGAATGGTGGGGGATACACTTCTGTTGTCTTCAGCCCCCAGGGTGTGGTGTTTAGTCATGGCAGCCCTAGGAAGCTAATACAGCAGGGAAGGAAGCAATAAAGAAAAAGGCAGTGTGGGTGTTCAGCAGATTGCCACGGCGGGAAACTGAGTCTGGGTCCTGGAGAACTTGCCTGAGAGTGACCCCAGCCAAGGGGAAGGGGCTGGGGATTTTGTCCACCAGCTTCCACGTGTCCTTGCCTGGAGGATGCTCCTGGGGGCACTACTGACCCCCGACACTCTGACCAGTGTGTGGACAGGGCAAGCTCAGGTGGCCAGAAAAGCCTCTAGAGAGCAGGAAGGGGACACACAGTGATAGGTGGTTGGCTGGGGGGGGGGGTCCTAGTTGAGGACCCCCTGTCCTGGCTGCTCAGAACAGGCCTTTCTGAGGAGATCTGAATATGGAGAAAACTCAAAATTTAGACATCTGGTGGAACAGCATTCCAGGCAGAGGGAACAGCCAGTGTGGTGGCCCTGAGGAGACGGAGGGCTGCTGTGAAGATTAAGTGAGCTAAAGGACTCAGCTCAGACCTAGAGCAGAGCAGGCTGGCAATACCCGGGCGTCGCTTCCTCCGTCCCAAGCTTTTGTTCCTGGTCCTGCCCTCTGATGGTGCCGAATAGCAAATCGACTCCAGTTCCAAGGACAGGCTCTGGGCACAGGGCTGAGGGGGCTAGACCTGGGCTCCCCCCACCCCCGCCCCTCTCAAGCCCTTTGACCTTGGACAAGGCCTTCAGCTCTGAACCTCACTTTTCTTTGTAAAATGGCAAGAACAACGGTGTCCAGCTCATCAAGTTGCTGTGAAGTTGAAAGAATGCAGAGAAAAGGGGAGTCCTCATGCCCATGCCCCTGCCTGAGGCTTCACATTCGTTTCATCAGGACACCAGCTAGCCCTCAGCAAACGTTCTTTGTCACGAGGGAGCGTCAGCAGGTAGTTGTCCAATGGATTGGAATAGCATTTTTACGTATCATTACACATCTTTGATTCATCGGTTTA
The DNA here is from genome assembly GCA_004027555.1 of Craseonycteris thonglongyai. Classification (NCBI taxonomy): domain Eukaryota; kingdom Metazoa; phylum Chordata; class Mammalia; order Chiroptera; family Craseonycteridae; genus Craseonycteris; species Craseonycteris thonglongyai. The sequence goes on along the minus strand of PVKE010000057.1, from coordinate 65,069 downwards.
AAAACAACCCTGGGAATGTCCAAGACTCCCAGAAGGGAAGAAGGAATGGAAAGGGAGGGATGGACTGGCACTGGCTCAGCCCGGGCTATGCGTTCGTCTTTTAATTTTCACAAGAATGGGGTGGGCAGAGCAGATATTTTTAATGCCAGTGTTTTGTTATGCAGTTAATACATGCTTATTGGTTTAAACCTTTTTTTTTTTTAAATTTTATTGTTAAATTTATTGGGGTGACATGGATTGGTAACAATTAGGTAGTTATTATTGGTTTAAACATTCTCCAATAGCTAAGGGGTGTACAGAGTATGAAATGAAAACCGTCTATCTGCCTCTCCCCACTTCCAATACCCTCTCTGCTATGAATACCTGCGTGGGCATTTCCTCGCACACGCTCCCATGCACAGCAAACACGGCAGTGCCGGTTTTGGTGTTTGCTTTCTAACAAGTAGGAGAACACATCTGCCCTTTTCACTGGGTGTACTGTTAGAAATGATGGCCAGGCTGCTCCGCTATGCTGAAATCCTGTCCTGGGCGGTTCCTAGCGTGTCAGCAGGGCCTTCCATCTAGACGCAGAGAGCTGAGAGGGTCACTGAGAGCAGCAGAGCTTTCCAGGGGCAGGAGGTGGGGGACAGGGGAGATGGTGGGCTTGTTCAGGGAGGGGGACCGCAGCCAGGGGAGGCACACGCCGCCTTCCTGTCTGTCAGGCTCCCACCCGGCACACTCACCTCCTTGATGAAGTCCTGGCTCCCCGGTGTGTCCCAGCCGGCCTGAAGCTCTGCGCTCTGGGCCCGCAGCTTCTCCATCTATCTCATGCACGGCTCAGCATGCACCTGGGCACCATGGTCAGCATTTGCCTGCCTTCCCTCCTGTGTGAGTCCAGAGCCATCAGGCCTGCCCCCTCCCCAGTGGATACTGGCATTTCCCCAAAGCACCGCAGAAGGTATCTGTTCAACTTTTGCTTGCATGACTCCTGAGATGAGCAGCTCCTTACCTTCCAAGGAAGCTGGTTTCATCTTGGACAGCTACCGTGGTGGGTTGGATGCTGGAATCAGCTTGAGCCCTGGAGCCAGACCCAGGTGCTTGTGGGAGAGAAGAGACGATGGACGTGAAGTCTGTTCCAGTTGTATGCGAGCAGTGGGAGGGCTGAGTGAGCCTCAGTTTCCCCTTCTGGCTTCCTTTGGCTCAGTGTTTATCTAACTGCAGGTCATAGACAGTGAGCCATGGCATCAATTCAGTGGGTCGTGAGCAGCATCTTACAAAAGGGATAGAACAGAGTAGGACAGAAAAGATCCGCAGGCATCTCAAGCAGTTAAGGATCAGAGTAGTTTCTTGAAATGTTTGCTGTCAGCCTGGGGTGGCATGCTGGGGCAGTGGGCACACAGAGGGGTCACACGGGCCTGGTGGGGGCAGGGCCTTCAGGGCACTGAGGGTGGTCTGGAGGGGCTCTCAGGCGCAGGAGCCTCTTCCTGCTCAGCCCACACCAAGCAGGGCCCCAGGGGTGGTGGGAACAGGGAGATCCTCTCCTCTCTTCCCAGTGCAACCAGTGGGCTCTGAGCAGCCCCATAAATCGTCTGCCCGGAGTCAGGGGCATAGAACTCCCTGATTTATGCCTCGCCGGGCTGCCCCCCTCTGCCTCCCTCCTGGGCTTTGTGGGGCCAAGGCCTGGCAGGCTGCTGGCTCCAGACAGCCCCTGCGGTTGCCATGGTGACCGGTTCAGTCTGGGCCATTATCCGTGCTCCTGCCCCGCCCTCCCTCCCTCGTGCTTCCATCCGGGCTGCCTTTTTAATAGCGCCAACCATGCTTCTCCAAGAGCCAAGGCGGGCCATCCTTGGCGGTGCGTGGCCATGCATGGGTGTCACAGATGTAAAGCATGCTGATGGGGCAACACAGGTGCTGAGTGACTGCCTGGCCTTAGAATCCGGCGGACCAGGGTTTGAACCCTGCTCCTCCACTTGCAGGTTGGCAGGCACTGGACCTGCCTCAGGTGCTTATAGTTCAGCATCAGCGAGGAGGCTCCAGGGAAAGTGCTGGCCCTTTCATTGGTACTTAAGCCTTTGCAGGCGTCCATCGACTCGTGTGTGAAGTGGGTACACGCGGAGTTCCATCCCGCTCACTGCTGTCTCCCCGAGCCTGCCACAGCGTCTGACGGAATGCGCTCCGTAAATGTGAGTGAAGAAACGAATCCCACAGGTTGTTGTAAAGATCCTTAAACGGGAGCATAAGTGTGGTGGATTAAAGATAGCCACCAGTCCTCTGACACTCCTCCCACCGGGATGTGGGGTTCAACTTCCCGCTCCTGGGATCTGAAGTGACCTTACAGCTCACTGGTACCCGAAACAGTATGGCAGGAAGGACGCTGCTGGACTCCCCAGGCAGATTCTGGGTGCCCTGCTACTTCTGCTTTAGCTTCAGGGAGCCCCCGGTCACCCTGGGAGAACTGGACGGCTCTGAGCAGCCATGGCAACCGCATGGAGAGGCCCTGAGCTTCCACGAAGGCTGTCCCCCAGATCTTCCTGCCCCAGGTGTTGGAATCATCCCAATGGAGACAGATGAGTTGTCCCCACCGAACCCCGCCCAAATTGCAAGTTCATGAGCAAAATTAATGTCGTTGCTTTAAACCACTATGTTTTGGGATTATTTGTTTTGCAGAAAGTTATTTTATTTTATTTTTTTTAGAACAAACTGTAAATCCCTGGCCCCATACCTAGCTTGTGAGAAGTGCTGTGACGGGGTAATAGTGATAGAGCAGCATTATTGTTGCTGGGGAGGAAAATTGCCTGGTTACTCTGAATTGAGGCTCTGGAGACAGACTGCCTGGATCAGAATTCCAGTTGTTAACTCTACAACCCTGGACAGTCTCTCTTCCTCTCCGGGCCTCAGCTTCTTCCTCTGCACAAAAGCAATAATGACAGTTGACCACTTTGTAGGGCTATGGTGAAGAGTTAATGAAAGGCTACATATAAAGCACCTGGCACACAGAGTAAGTGCTGGCGATGGACGGCCACCACCACAAGCATCGCACCAGCATCCTGTCTTCAATTTAACACTGAACGCGTCCCCTCCAGTGTTATGAGACCTTAGAAAGGCCAGAGCTCGAGGGAACAAAGCCAGGCTGCACAACCCTCCATCCGACAGGTGGGACTGGGGTGCTGGTGGAGGCTTTGAGTTACGATCTCTTTATCTTTATAAGGAGCTCTGGGTGGCCCATTTGAAATCACATAAATAGTAACTGTGGCAATGGAGGAGGACCAGACGAGAGGGAGGTGAATTTGCATAGTGGAGCTCACCTCCATCTTGTTTCTAGATACAGCCCAGTGGATTGGTTCCTTGCTGGCTGCTACATGTGAGCTCCTGGGGGGTGGCGGGTAGGGTAGAGAAGTCTCTTACAGTTTTTTTGGATTGCTCATTCTTGCCTGATGGATACTGTCAGGATCTTCCAAATCAGCTGACCCATCCTCTCTTTGTCCATCAGAGGATCCAGAGAGGGACAGTGACTTGCCCAAGCTAGCACAGCAGGTCAGAGGTAGAACTGAGACCAGAACCCAGGACTTGTCTTCTCAGTCTGGAGCTTTCCAGGCTGCTTCCAACCTCAGCAACAACACATGTGGAAGTTTTTACTTCACAGAGCTTTCGGGAATGGGTTTTGCCCTCCTCCCCACCTCCCACCCCCGGCCTACCATGAACTTCCTTGCATTAAAATTCTCACCAAGGGCATCTCAGCTATTATTCATTTCTTTCCAAATGGAATGTTAGCATCTGACAAGGAGCCTCTGGGGAAGATGGTGTACGGTATCTGCATGTTTATGTCAGCCCCAGCTTGAGCAGAACAGGGTGGTTTCCTCATTCCCCATAAGCAGATGGGGAAACAGAGGCCCAGAACAGGGAAAAGAGCCTTGGATAGCTCATCTCAAACACTACCATGGATTCTCCCTACCAAATAGCAGCCAGACACCCACCCACATGGTACGCTTGAGGGCTCTAAGAATGCTGCAAGCCCTCCTTGCTCAAAAATGGTCTCCTCAGCCATGTTCTACCAAGCCTGCAAATCCACTTTTGGAGTTTACTGCTTTTGAGTATGAGAGTGTTCGTGGAAACATGCCTGGTTGCTGTGCCATTGAACTGACAGTAATGGATAGGGTAGAGGAGGAAACACACACTGGATTTGAAGTTATTGAATTTGCTGCTGGGCTTGACATGTCCAGTTCTCTGTGCCACTCATGACCTATGTGACCTTGAGCAAGTCTCTGTACCTTTCTGAGCCTCAGTTTCCTCACCTGTAAAATGGGGGTCATAACTGGATCTGCCCCATCCCATGCAGGTGAAATGGAATGTTTTAGTGCCTATTGCAGTATAACAAACCTCCCTGGAACTTAAGGGCTTAAAATGCAATAATCCTTTGTCTTGCTTATGAGTTTTTGCAGTTTGGGCAGGGCTCACCAGCGAGAGCTGAGCCCCGCTCCACACAGTGTCAGCTCCAGCTGGCTGACTGGGGCAGAGGGATCACCTTCCCAGATGGAGCACTCACAGGAATGGGAGAGTCAGTGTTGCCCCCTGTAGACACTCCACGGGGCAGCCTGGGCTTCTTCGTACCATGGTGGCGAGGTTCCAAGAGACAGTGCCGTGGTTTGGGCCTAGAACGTGTGACAGTATCACTCCATTGTATTCTAGTGACTGAGCAGTCTCAGAGCTCAGGTTCAAACAGAAGGGACATAAGGAATAGCATCCACCATGACTGCAATTAAAATAGTTATTTATGTCATTATTTAGTGACATCTGCAATCCTCCCCCTCCTCCCACTAGAGTGACTTGTTCATTGCTGGATCCTCAGAGTCTAGAACAGTGCCTGGAAGATAGAAGGCCTTTGATAAATAGTATTAAATATGTGGATGAATGAATGAATAATGCCTGTCCCCTGACACTGTGACCCTGGATCCCAGTTACTCAGGCTGGGGTGGGGGGACAGAGGTTGTAGAAGGAGCCCTGGCTCTAGTATCTCAGGCCTGGGTTTGGGCCCTGGCTCTGGCCCCAGGGTGCTAGGTGACTTTGGGCTAGTCACAGACTTCTCTGCGGGTGTCAGCAAAAGCTAATAAAACCAGACCCTGGCTTTGCAACTTGTGTCATCAAAAACCCCACATAAGACTTGCTTTAATTAAGATAAGAGCACAGCACAATGTTTGGACTTGCTGTTCATTCTTTGATGTTTGGCCTTTTCTGTTGTTTTGTTTGATGTCCAAGGGCTCAGAGAACTGGACGCGGGTTCTTGGCCCTTGCTGGCCTGCTGCCTGCCGTCTGCTGTTTGCCTTGTTAAAAGCACTTATGATCTAATAAAGTGAGATGGATGTGGCCTCCCTGGGGATGAAACACTTCCCATTCCCCTTATTTACTGCACTTCTCAGCTGTACTCATGGCTGATATTTATGGAGCACCAACTAAAGACTAGGTTCTGGGCTCAGTTTCATCTGATCCTCAGAACAGCTGATACGTCGGGTATGGCTATTGCCTCCATTCTAGAAAAGAGGAAACAGAGGCAGAGAGGGGCACAGGGATTTGTCTAAAGTCACTGCCAAGACATGGACCCAGCACAGCCTCCTGGGTTTCATGCCTGGCTTGGATGGAAAGCCAGCAGGAAACCTAGCCCTGTGTAGGCAGGGAAGCAGGTGACTCTTGGTCTGCAGGTTTGCTCAGTGCCAGTGTTGGGCACTGGAGAGGGACAACAGGCCTGAGAGGTGCTGTTTCTATGACAGGTGGGAAAACTGGGGCTCAGAGGGGTTCACAATTGGGATTGGCTCAGGAAAGGACTATGGCCAGGAAAAGAAAGGTGGGGCTTTGGACCCCTCTGCTCCTCTACCTGGCTCCTTTCCAGGGTGAAGTCAGGCTCAGACCTGAGCCTTTGCTGGTTTCGTGGGAGATATTGGCTGAACTGACTTTGGCCTCTTACCGTCCAACAAAGACAGCGGAACGGGTGTGGCTGTGCCCTCCTGAGAGCCAGTAGTTCCGAGTGGCGTGGTTCTTGGGGGATGAAATGAAATCACCCCACATGCCTGGTTCCCAAAGAGGAACCAGGAGGCGCTGATGGGGGAGGGGCCATGGAGGAAGCTGGTATTCTTCCTTGGTGCTCTGCTGAGCTGTGGGGATCCCCCAGGAGGGCACACAGCTCAGCACTGTGCCCCACCTTCAATCATGGTGCCAGAGATTTCTCCCTTCACAGCTTCGTAAAAGCGCAGGCGGCTGAGAGGGCCGGAGCAGCACCTGTGAGGGCCCTTTCTGGGCAGTTTAGGAGCTGTGGTTTCCTTTTCCAGAAAATGGAAGAAACACCAACCCCAGCAGGGGTTGTGGGAGCTCCTGGCACAGTGCCAGGCACCCCAGAGGGCAAAGGAAACCCATTCTAAATTGAGGGTCCCTGCAATAGACCCCGAACACCCATGCCTGCTGTGGAGTGAAGGATGTGATGATTCACTGGGACCCAACTGTCCCTGGGCCAGCAGGTCACACTAACATGAATACCCAGAGGAAGGTTCTTAGGTCTCATCTCCCCACCAAATCCCCTTCCCACCAACTTCCAGTGCCTCCCAAGGAGTTGCCTTCCCCACGTCCAGAAACAAGTCTGCTCGTCTTCTTGGTGTCATGGGAGGGCCCAGACTACTGCATCAACCAAAGGTGCCTCTGCAACAAAACCCCACCAGGGGTGCCCACCCTTCACCCTGGCCACCCTGAGCTTCCAGATGCCACAGCTGCCATGGGGCTCAGGGTGAGGTGGGCACAGGGTGGGCTGAGGCCAACTTCATCTCAGGACTTGTCACCTGGGCCATACAGCAGCCCTACTTGGGCCCTGGGTCTTTCATGGTCTTATGACAATGGCTTGAGCAGCTTCCTCCCGCACCCTTTACTCCATCAAAGCACAAAACCAGTGCTGGGCAGAAGATGCACCTTTACCCCTTGCCCTCTTCTCCCCCATTCCTTGACCTCCGCTACACAGTTCCTCCCCCTCCATGAATCCCTACCCGGAGAGGACCCACCAGGGCCACCATTGGCCAGATCCCAAATCCAAGTGTGGGCCCAACCAGCACAGCCTGCTACACCAGAAGGGGAGTCGGGCCGAGCCCTCCAGCTGCAGTGCTGGGGAACCACACTGCGCATGGTTAGGCCCTTCGTGCCACGTGTCCCTAGGCAAGTCCCTTCCATAGCTGGGCCTCCATTTCCCCATCTAATGCCCCAAGGCCCTGTCCAACTCAGACACCCTGAGAGGCCTGGTGTCTTCCTTGTGCATGCCTATGGCAGTCAGTGTGGCCGGGGCCTCCTGCCCCTGCCCCTAACCCTTTCTTCCATTCGGGCCAGACTGCCAGAACAGCCTGGAGGCCCTTATCAGACACCGCTATTGTCATTGTTTGCATAGCACTCATTTCCCCTCGGCTAAGAAAACATGTTTGCAAAATCAGATTTCCCCGGAAAGACAGCAGGTTAAAAGAAAAGGAAACGGTTTGAATTCTGTGAAGCGGGGATCTGAAGGTAGGGACCAACCTCTGGGACTGCCCTCATTCTTCGGGGTCCCATGATTGGAGAAAGCAGGGCCCAATCCCAACTTTCAGCTTTTAAGTAGCCCCGTTCCCCTCCCCGAAGTCTATTCCCGAACACATAGGCAATTTAGACCAAGAGAGGCTGAGAGCTTTTCTCAGGGTCACGTAGCATGGAGCCTCCCTTTCTCTAGAACTTTCAGTGGCTCCCCATTGCTGGCAGGCAGGCCCACATGCTGCCTGGTATTCTGGTCATCTTCTTCCCTGTGTAGCCTTTAGTTGTAGACACCCCAAATTCCTCACTGTCCCGGACAGGCTCATCTCTGCCCTGAACACACCTCTCCCAACCCCATCTCTGTTGGTCCAACTCCCTCTTACTCCTCAAGACCCCACTCAGATCCCGCCTCCTCCAGGAAGCCTTCCCTGGCTAGCCCTCCTCAGGATGTCCCTCTGGGAGGAGTCCTAGCCACACCACAGCATTGTCAGGTCACTTCTCATCTGTACCCGCCCTCTCCCAATCATTGCCAACCCTGTGGCTCAGCTGTCTTTTCGGTCAGAGCCTGGCTCCCACTCCCCAGAGCGGGCCCACCATCTGAGAACCAAAGGGTTGCCTGGAGGGGAAAAAAGAACACAAACCAAACAGTGGCAATAGGCTGCCTCAGGGCCTCACCCTGGGGCTTTTCTTAAAAAGTGACTTCTCTTGATATTAAACGTGTATAAATCATGCAAGCAGTCCCACAATATGCCATTCTACAGCTGTTCACAGGGTGAGACCCATGTACCTGCGCCCCATGGACACCTGTCCATGATGAAAAGTGCAAAAGCCGCAGAGAGATTTGGCCATATGATCCCACCTGTTTTAAATTAAAAACAAAAGAACAAACAACAAAAAACCACCTGGATGACGCACATGCTCTCAGGACTGGTCTAAATGCTCTGTGTGCATGAACTCATTCAGCCCTCATAACAAACCATCCAGTGCAGTAGTCCCCATATGTGCCCCATTTTATAGATGAGCCAACTGAGGTTAAGAGGTGGGATTCAAGGGCAAGCTGCAAGCAAGGTCAACCCCTCCACTGGGCAGCCTGCTCTGTGTTCTTTACACTATTCTGTGTTAATGTCTATTCATAACCAAAGATACAGAAAAGTTAGGGAGGAGGTTCCTCTGGGTCTTGAAGAGAGTGGAGTTTGGAGGGAGAGTTACAGGGAGGCTTTCATTTCCTCTTCTTATAGTCTGTATTGTTTGGTTATTACCAATAATACAATTTCAGACAAATTTTAAAATAGAAAAAGCAGCACAGTCTGTAGAAAACTCAGAAGAGAGGAAAGAAAGGCTCCAGAAACCAGTCAGCTGGCAGGGAAGCATAGGCGGGGCAGGGGATTCTGGAAGGATCACTGCAGAAGTGGGTGAGTAACTGGGATTATTCCAGGTCCAGTGGCATCAGCGTCAGGAGCTGACTTCAGCTCAATGGAAGAGGCACTTTGTAACCAATCAGAGTGGTTCCCCCATGGAACGTGGCCGCCTCATCTGGTAATGAGCTGCCTATCACTGAGCTGTTTGCTAAATAGCTCATGTGAGTTTGTCTGATTCCTCACCACCCACCCCTTTGGACAAAAAGAGAATGTACCTGGGGAAGCCGGGATGGCTCAGTGGGTTAAGCGCTCACTTTGCAGCCCCAGGGACCAAGGATTGAACCCCGGCCCCGGCCCGTGCGGACCCATATGCTGAACTGGGGAGTTCCCCCAGTTCAGTTCTCTCTCTGTCTCTATCAAAAACAATAAAATAAATAAATAAATCTTTAAAATAAAAAAAAAAGAGAATGTATCTACCTGCAAGGACTGGTTTAAAAATAAAAAAACAATTATAAAACAAAGATTCAGAGCCTTGCATGGATATGGTAGTTTCGCAGCCCATAGACTCTCTTGGCATAATTCATAGCTTCATGAGATTTCAGAGCTTCCCACCATTATGGAAACAGTTTACAAAGGAGAAAAACAGAGGCTCAGAGAGAGGTGGACTTGCCCAAGGTCACCCATTTGGCCCCGAGTTCCCCAGTCGGCCTGGTGTGCCATCCCTACTCAGGCCTTGCTCACAACTGTCCATCCTCCTAGCCGTGTGCAGCCCCCAGGCGCTGCTCAGGTCCCCTGAGCCGTAGCCCAGCTCTAGCTCAATGTGCTGTGTGAGGCTGGGCGAGTCCCCACCAAGCTGCTGGGCTTGACATGTCCAGTTCCTGTTCAGCTCCCATCCATCTGCCACCCACCCAGTTCCTCGCGTCTCAACGTTCCCCTTGCCAGTAGGCCCCAAGGAGTGCTCAGCGGGACAGGGGAAGGGAGGGCCTGTGGGGTGTCAGACACCCCGACGCTGGGACCCTTCTTTTATTCTGCACAGATTTATAGGGATGCGTTCCTGAACTTTTATGCACTGTCCGCAGCCTAGCACATGGTCTAAAAACAACAGATCCGATGAAAGAGATCTCATTCGCAGATGAAAGCTGGAGGGAAGCCGGCCTCCCACAGCCCTGCCTGGCCTCGGGCCCACTGCACACTCTGGTCAAGGCCAAGTCAGGGGCTGCAAAATCCGGAGACCAGAGCAGGGGCTTCGAGGGGCTCTCCATGCTCCGCCTTGGGTGGGGTGCTAAGGGATGCAAAAGGAAAAGGAGACCCAGGCTCTGTCCACGAATTTGGCAGAGCCTGAAGTCAACAGGGTGAGGACAAATGACCCCGGGGTCACACCCAGCACTGTCCCCCCCTCTGCTCACTCACTCTGCTCCAGCCACTCTGGCCTCCTTTTCCTTCCTTAAAATTCAGTGAGCGCGTCCCCCACCTCAGGGCCTTTGCACATGCTGCTCCCACTATCTGGAGCACATTTCTCCCCACCCACCTCAAGGCCTCTCATCTCTCAGGTCTCCAACGAGCTGTCTGTTACCTCCTCCAGGAGGACTAGTCTCCCAATCTGTTCTGCGGCCCAGGACTCTGTTTTCCCAATGGTACGCGGAACAGTTTAGAATCATTTGTTGTAATGATTTATCTGTGAGCCCGTGAGGATGTGCTGTTAATGTTATTCCTCTGGGTAAAGGGCTAGCACTGCCACCAACTCAGTGCTCAAGGCCCAGGCAGCAGGTCCTTGCTAATACTAATAACAGCAAACGGCGTTTAGCTGTCACCATGGGTGAGGTACTGTCAATAAGGTAGATAGAGGACCTTATTTAGTCCTTGCACAAACCCAGCGAGGCAGGTGCGAGTATGATCCCCATTTCACAGACAAGGAGATGGACTGACTGAGACTCATGTCGTGCGTCAGCTGCAGCCCCCCACACAGTGAGCTGCCTGAGCCCCCACGACCCTTGGGGGCCTCATGTGTGATCACTGGGCGGAGGAAACCAAGCTGGTCATCGGGCAGTAGCGCTGTAGGGTGGCAACGTGTGTTCATTGCCCTCTGTGGTGGGGAGAGAGGGGCCTGGGGAGAGGAAAGCCACAGCCAGCGGTGGGGAAAGGGGTGCTTCGAGGGCAGGTGGGTGAGGTCCAGGCTCTCTCTGCACAGGCCCCACACCTCGGAGCCGCCCCTGGTCTGCAGAGCGGGCCTCAGGGGAGGGACCAGCCCTGTCCTGTGCTGCAGGTAGAAGGAGGGCCAGGCCTTTGTGAGCCAGGCTCTGGGAGAGGGCAGCTCGATAATTCTCGGAGGGACTTGTCGCATGAACAGCATGTTCCGGACAAGCTGTTCACCCAGACTCACCCCCTGAACCTGGGCTCCCGCCCCTGTGTGAGTGTTGGGGGTCTGTTATGCTAGTCTCTCTACTTTTGTATATGTTGCATTTTTCTATCATAAAGAGTAAAAAAGATAGGCAGGAAGGAAGGAGGGAGGGAAGCAGTATGTATAATACAATTCTGGCTTTTAATTAAACAAGTTTGTGTGTGTGTGTGTGTGTGTGTGTGTGCGCGTGCGCGTGTAGAAACACACCAAAATGTTAACAATGGTCCTTTTGGTGGAGTTATGGGTTATTTTGTTTTTCTTCATTACACTTTTGCATTTGTAATTGTTTGGGGAAAAACAAGGGACGGACAAAGAAGGAATGCCTTGTGTTCTCGAATGGCCTCCGCCCACTCAGTGACGTTGTGACCCAGCGGCTCTGACCGTGTCTCGGAGCCTCCTCTCTCCTGGCAAAGGGAATGGCGTGGGATGTGGGAAGGCCAGGAGTTCCCCTTCCCTGCGTGCTGTCCCCACCCAGCACACACACTCAGGACAACCTCACTCACACACCTGCCATCCTGCTCAGGGGCACGCAGACCCCAGAAGGACAGCTGGACTTCCCAGCCCCTGTACATACTCCCCAGTACACCAGTGCCCTTGTGCCCGTGCACACACACACGCACACACGCCCGGTGTGCCCGTGAGCACATAGGCTGTAACCTGGATGGGGCAGCCCGTCAGCCAACTGGGTGGGTGAGAGGAGAGAGCCCCGTCCCTCTCCAAGATAAACACAGGAAGTGAGGATCCCACAGTGTCAGGGTGAGGTTGGGAGCCATCCATAAACTCCAGGCGGAGGTGGGGGGCGGCTAGGAGGAGGGCGAGGGGCCCAGAGCAGGGAGGGAGGGTGTGGGAGTCTGGGCAGGGGCCTGAATCTGACATCCGCTGTCTTCGGTTCAAATGTGAAAAGTTGAAGCGGTGACTAAGCTTGGGGGCCGTCTGTCTCAGCTCTGTCTGTCTGTCTCTCTGGGACAACACCTCCCACCCTCACCCCACCTCTCGCTCCCCAGCCCTGGGCTCAGTAAAATGTGTCCAGGCCCGTCGGAGGCCCGAGGGCCCCCAGCGGGGCCCCACACCACCCCCAACACATCGGGAAGCCAGAACCTGTGCTCAGCAGAAGTTTGGTAAATGAATGAGTGTATGGAAAGAAACAGTCATTACAGATTCCGGGATGCTCCCTAATCCAGCACACGCTTCCTGGCCCTGCTTGTATCTCACAGATTATCCTGGGGCAGCCGCCAGGGCCCACACGCCCCCAGCCTTCTCTGGGGCTGCAGCTCCTGCTTTCCCTGCAGGACAGGGTCTCTGGCCAGGCCACAGGGGGCGGAAGGCACAGGGCCAGCCACTGAGGTGCTGCTGGATTCTGGTTTTGGATGACCGAGCCCTTGTCCTGCGCTAGGTACTTAACATCAGACTTAAATGCTTTTCTGGAACAAAGCAAGGACAGAGGAGGAGAGAAGGGGGTGGCTTCTCATTCATTCTCAGCCACCCAACCATCTCAGTTTGTATTCCAAGTCCTGTGGCCAGAGGCAGCTGCAGCTGATCCGAAGCTGGTGCTCACCCCGCCCCAACAGTGGGTGCACATGTAGGGCACACCAGGGTGCTGGCAGACGGAAACTTTTTTAAAAACAGACTGTTAGGACATTCCCCATTCAACTCATGGGCCAGTAGGTTGGACACATGGCTTCTGAATGTAATCACCGGCTCACCTCTGGTTGTCATCAGCCTCCAACCTCACGGCTGGAGCCACCCCTCCCCAACCCCTCATCCCAACCAGCAGCCCAGGAGCCTGGGGCCACCCCACTCACCCCTGCTGTGCCAATTTGGGCAAGGAAGCCATCACCGCTCCCTGCCCCCTCCTGGCTGCAGCTGCCTCAGACCCTCCTGGAGAACTTCAGCGTCCAGTAACCTCACCTGGGCACAGAGAGCTCCTCACAACCAGTTTCCTGTGGTTGTTTCCCGGCAATCCAGGAGAGAAACATTATGTCCATTTTGCCAGTGAGGAAACTGAGGCCCAGGAAGGTCACCCAGACAGAGAGAAGCACAGCCCCACCGGACCCTGTTCTGCTGCTCCCAGATCCAGTTCTTGTCTTCTGGCATCACCTCCTGCCTCTGCCAAGGCAGCCGGTCAGCGGTGGTGGGTGGTGACGGCGCCGGGGCTGTGACAGGGACTCCAAGGTCTGGGGCTCCCTTTGGCCCCTGCCTCCCTCTCCACCTCCACCCCACTCCCAGCTCAGCCGCAGGCCCCCGATTCACATCTTACTGTGGCCCATAGGGACCCGCGTGGCCTGGTCCTGCCTGGTTCCTCATGCGTTTCTTTTTACCTTTTCATTCATTTGCCTTCAGCCACGTGGTTCTTCTTTCATGTCCTCAGATTCCTGTCCTTTCGTACCCTGGGGCTCTTACTGTTACTTTCATTTTCCTCTTTAAAAAACGTGCTCACTGGATACGTGGAAAGGTGGTTTATTAGATGGGTGTGTGGATGAGTGAGTGTACAGGTGGATGGAGAAAGAGAGATGTAGAGATTAATGGATGGTTAGGTAGGTGGGTCAATGGATAGTTGATTAAGTGAGTGGATGAATAGGTGGGTGGATGGATAGGTGAGTGAGTGGACAGAAGGATGAGTGGGCAGGGGTAGTATCGATGGATAATGGGTTTGGATGGATGAAAGCGTAGGTGGGCAGGTGGGTCTGACGGGTAGGCAGGTATCGGTATGGATGGAGGGATGAGATGGGCAGATGCTGCTTCAGCTCTGCTGAGATCTGAGCCTGTCTGTGTCACCTAAGTGACCTGGACCCATGGTTTTCACCTCTATTACCGATTTGCCCACCCCATGAGCATCAGGGGGCACAACTGGGAGAGGGCAGCACCCTTGCCTTTGGCCCCAGACTCGATTCTGCTCGGGTGTCCTGACAGCTCCCTTGAGGACTTGCAGGACCTCCAGGGCAGCCTCTGCTCTCCACCCACGGCCTGGACAGCTCCAGCCCCTCCCCTCACACAGCAGCTCCTGCTTGGGAGGGAGGCGAGTTTCAGTCGTCCTGAAACTAAAAACAAAACTGAGACTTTATCTTAGAGAACACTGTCATTTAGGTTTAATGAACTAAAATTACGTTTTGATGACTAGATCTTAAACTTGAGAAAACTAAATACATTGTCTTGAAGAGTACCCAAGTCATTTAAATATATTTTGAAAGGATACCACCCCAACTAAAACACCACGTAGTTAAGAGATACTTGTTAATCACCCCCCCCAAGTTCTGCTAGAGTGTCTTTAGACTAATTAGCTGAACAATTATCAACATACAAAGGATAAAATGGAGCAAACGATAAAAGATACACTGACAAGGGGTAGGAATGTGGGTGAACAGGTCATGTGTCAACAGGACTTTAGGGAAATGTACCAGACCCCACCACCTCTTCCCTCCGGAATCCCTTAGACTCAAGATGGGAGCAGGACCCGTCTCCTCCATCCCTGCCCAGGGGCCGCCTTGGGGATGCCTCCCTGAGCCCCTGTGCTTACCTGTCCATGATGAGGTCGTCACGAACACCCAGGAAGCACCTCCCTGGTCTACGCCCTTCACACCTGTGTCTCACTTCAGCCTTACATAAATACTGTGTGTGTGTGTGGTGGGGGTGAGGGGTGGGGGGCAGCCTTATGGGGATTCCCATTTCCCAGGTGCAAAAACTGAAGTTCAAAGCCAGGCAGTGACAGATCCAGGATCAAAACCTGCCTTAGAGAATATCTATCTCGTCTTTCCACAAAGTAGATGAAGCCACTGCAGCTCAGAGTGGTCCAGGCTACACAGAGCTGGGCTTCAGCTGCACAAACTCTAGTGTGAATGTCCGTGGATGGGACAGGGAGTGGAGGCCGGGGTCCTCACTCAGGGATCCATTCCTGTGGGGGTAGGGGTGGTGACTAGAAGGAGAGATAAAGGAGGTTCATCAAGGAGGGCTTCTTGGAGGAGGGGGTGGGCAATGACCAACACAAGAACTGGCAGGACCAGTGTCCTCTGAAATTCCCCTGGAGGTGGAGAGAAAGCAAAGGCCCCTCTGCTCTCCCCGCTGAGTTCTCTCATGCAGCTGGGTCACTGGACTAGTCCCTGGCCCCCCAACTTTAGGAAAAACCCCACCCCCAACCAGGCCAAGGGGGCAGCAGCAGCCAGCAGCCTCCCATCAAGCCTTGACAAGAGTTGTCACCAGCACAGACCCAGCAGGGGGTGGGGGGCCTGTCTGGCCTCAGCCCCACTGTTTACCTGTCTGAGCTGTTGCTGGAACCATCCATCTGGGTGAAGGATCACACAGCCTCCCTCCCTCTTCCTCCCCCTCAGCTTCCCCGTCAGGCATCTTCACACCACTCCACTCCATCCTGGCCAGCCCCTGGGCAGGCTTCCAGTCAGCCCCCCGCCCCCCAGGCCTTCTCCCAGGCTCTGATGCACGTGCTCCTCCCGCGCTCACCCACCCACAGAATTCCGTGTAATTAAACCGAGCACCGAGCACCCATGAACACCACCAACCGCAATAACAGTTATTGTAATCCTGCTGTGTGCCGAGCCCTGTGCTCACTAAGCGCTTTACACCCCTTATTTCTGGACTGACTTCTCACTTACATGGTATCCGCAAAGAAAAAGAGAGAAAGGTGGTCACATTTCTGCCTGATCAATGCGGTGGGGAGTTCACATAACCGTCGTCATCAGACCTCTTGTTAGTGGAGCCTTGAATTCTGCCAGAGGGGGTCGGGAGGGATGGGGAGGCCAGGGCAAGGGGCCCATCTCTGAGTGTTGGGGAGAGGGAGATATTCCAGGTAGACCAGCTGCCTGCAGATGAGCCCCCATGGAGGGCAGGCAGTCAGGAGAATGGGGGTGTCTGGGCAGGAAGAGTCCAGAGGCTTCCTTTCTCGAGCACCGCCCCTTTGCAGGAGCCCCGGTCACTTGGACCCCTTCTAGCCTTCTGTCGTATTTGCAAACCATACTTGTAAGACAATGCTCCCCTTTTGGTGTAACTCCGAGCATATGCTTCTTCCTACCCAAGAATCACAGGCCCCTCGAAGGCAGGGGTCCTGGCTTGTATGTCCCCACATTTACTGTTCTCCTGCTGCCCACCCTGTCCCCCATATATATATGATAGACCCATTATTACTGTTGATGTTGCTGAGGGGTTGATGGTGTCTGTAGGTGTGAGGATAACAGGAAGTCTGAACGGCGAATGGTCACAACACAGAGGTGCTCAGAACGTGGTCCAGGCCTCCGCCTTCCCTCCCCCTCTCCATCTATGTGAGTTTTGAGGGCCCAGCCCACCCCCCAGAACTCAACAGGGGACAGAGGTGGGAGGCTGTGGGCAAGCCCCAGACCTCTCTGCCTTCCCCCTGGGGATGTGCAGAATGAGGGTCCCTTCCAACCTGGTGGCCTTGGAATCTCATGTCCTGTGTCTCCCGTGCTGCTGTTAGGACCTGGGGCTCCCAGTGCCAAGGTGGTTAAGCGCAGGGACTGTTCGAGTGACAAGTCTTGAATCCCAACTCTGACGCTCAGCATCGTGAATGAGCTTCCGTGTTGCCAGCACAGGTAGTCAGAGCCTCTGAGCGCACTTGCCTCGTGACCTTGTCCTGTGGCGTAGATGAGACACGTGTGCATCGGGCCCTGCCCGGTGCCAGCACCTATGACACTCTCAGTCAGGGTAGCTTACGACAGCCGTCTTTGATTATCTGAAAAACACTCCCTCCTCCAGGAAGCCGCCTCTGACTGAACCTAGGGTGGGTGTCTCCCCCTGTCACCTCTGCTCAGCAGCCTGCAGCTCATGGCCCTTAGCCCCTCAGTTCAGGACAGAGAGGTCTGGCTTGTACTGTTTCATTCCTGTAGCTGGAGCGTCATTTCTGGGCCTCAGTGGACTTCATACAGATGGGATATCCCGGAGGTTGGGGACCGTGCTGTATCAATTCACCCCGGGGCCCTTGGAAGGCCCCTCGGGGTGCGGGATGCACTCGCGGTCAGCGGCACCACCGCTGGAGTCCTCGACTCTGATGCCGGCCGTGCCCCATGCCCACACCTGGGGCACCAGGCGCCGTGCCCTCAGTGCCCTCAGACCCGAGGCAATTCTAACTGCTGCATCCTCCGTGCGAACTCTGCCCTGTGACCCTGGTCCAGTGGGTATGTCCTCTCCGGGGGGCTGTTCTCAGGGGCCACAGTGGGCCAGGGGTCCTGGTTGATACCTCAGGAGGGTGGGACCGGGGCAGGAGTCAGGGGCCTCTGGAGACATGATCAAGTGGTCTGGGGATGGAGAAAGGCGGGTCCCCAGAACACCCAGAAGGCAGTGCTTCTTCCCCTGTGCCTGTGCCCGGAGGCCTGAGCAGGTCGTCCGTGATGCTGGAGACCGGGGAGCCCTGGAGAGCTGGGCCCGGCGGGGGTCTGGGCCGCAAGCAGCCTCGCAGGGCGGGGCTGTCGTCATGTAGGTAGGAAAGGGGAAGTGAGCAAGTGGAGAGCCCCTTCTTGACCACACTGGACATAGATGCCCCTCTCCCACCCCCACTCACGCTGCTTCATTTTATCTTCTGCCCGGGCCCTCCCACGATCTGAAATTCTCCTCCCAGAATCTAACCTCCTGGAGGACACGTGTCTAGTTCATCGCTGTATCCCCCATGCCTTGAGCACTACCTGGCAGATAGTAGGTGCTCAATAAATCCCCGTTGGATTAATGGCCACACTATTACATCATCTCATTTATTCTTTACGGCCACCCTTCATGGTAGGTGTGAGCAGTCCCCCATTGTAGATGGGGAAACTGAGCCTCCAAGAAGTGAGGGGGATTGGTCAGTTTACACCCCCGGTAACCAGGAGAGCCTGATTCAAGCCGGGCCTCTCGGCTCTGAACCACAGGGCTGGCGAGGTGTGTGATGACACCCGCTGGTTGCTAATGGGAGGAAAGGAACAGATGAACACTTTGGTTGGTTGGCTTCCGCTGCCTGGTGAATAATTTTATTCCTGCATTAAGTCTATTTGTGGGTCAGCCCCTTCCGTTACAGCCCGGTCTCCTGCCTGCCTCTTAAAAGGACCGCTGTTCTAGTGACACCAGGGACCAAAAGCGAGAGCCAAAGAGCAGGGAGGAGCAGGGTGCGAGGGCTGGACACTTCGTGCCTTAATCAGGCCTCGCACTTGCTAGATGCATACTGTGTGTACCAGGTGCTACTCTCAGCCCTTCCTGTGCATTATCTCATTTAACCCTCCTAGCCATCCTAGGGGCTATTTGTCATCCTCTCCAGTGGGTGGATGAGAAAAATGAGCCACTTGCCCCAAGCCACACAGCTGGACCATGGTGAAGTTGTGGGCACCTGACCCCAGAGCCCACCTACCAACTGCTCTTCCGCATGTGTGGGGCAAACGCGGGCTTTAGAGCTGGGTTCCAATCCCGGTTCCACCACAGACACGCTGTGTGATGTTGGGCTAGCCACCCAATCTGTGCGAGCCCCGCTTCCTCAGCTGTGAGAGGCGGGCTACCATACCCACCTTGCAGGGGTGCTGGGGGCACTCGGTGACACAAAGGGCACAAAGACCGTGGCACCTGGAAGTGTGCGACCAATGGTGGTGGCACTTGTGGTTTGAGTGCCTGGTGTGTAGTGGGTGTGCTGTAACTGATACTGCCACTCCAGTTTCATTGTCTAGGATCACAGGGTTACTAAGTCAATGAAACCATCCCACCTCAGCCTCTAATCCTTTCTCCTCATCCTGGACAGACGCTTGATGTCCCCTTAGGGGCCGACCTTCCTTTAACGGCAAGCTTTGCTCCTGAAAAAATGCCACCTCCCACAAGAGAGACTGGGGTGGGGGTGAGCGGCCTACACAGCAGTAGCTGTTCATAGTCACTGTCACTTCCATCGGCAGAAAAGGGGAGCTCTGCCGACCTTATAGTTTCTTCCCATTAAATGTCAGCCTGAGATTCTATGTCAAGTCAAGCTTGAAACCCTTTATTTGCAGGGCCAAGGGCATTTCCCCTTCTACCCGGCTGATACAAATATTACTTTTAGTTAATAGTGAGAAGATCACTTACTTTGTGTGGCACTCGACAGTTTATACATGCTTTCCGCCTCGTTTATACAATGTGAATATCGCATCCCATTTCACAGATGAGGAAACTGAGGCCCAGACAGGCGTGGCTGGTCTGGGGCTGTGCCAAAGCCCTGGATGGGAGCCAGGTCTCAGGCTTTCTCTGGGCTTGGGCCTGGTGGGCCTCCCCAAGGGGCTCCCTGCCCCCCCCCCCCGCCATTCTTCCCATCATCGAGGCCCAGACCCTGGGCCAGGCTGGGAATGTTCTGGGGGGAGGCCCACCCGAGTCAAGGCCGTGTGTAAGTGTTTTATTGTTTGCCCGAAGAGGTGTGAATGAAGTAATGGGCCTTCTCCAGCACGCCATCCGTCTCAGGCTGACAGCTGTGCTCCGAGCCCGGGGCTGCTCTGTGTAAACGCTGTCACCCTGCCATCCGCGAGCAGGCAGCTTCCTCCGGGAAACTGTAATCAGGGCCTCCCGCACCCGCAGCTGGCCCTGTCCGCAGCTCGTAAATCACAGCTGCCTTCCCGGAAAGCAGAGGGAGAGACAGACAGGGTGACGGGGAGATGGACGAGGCCGGGCGAGGAGGACACCGGGCAGGCCGGGAGAGAGGGGCGCAGCGAGGTAGGTACGGAGGGGAACAGGTAGACTGGGGAGAACGGCTGAAAGGAGGACAGGAAAGGATAGACTGACAAGAAAGGAGAGGGAAAACAGAAAAGAGAGACTCCCGAAGAGGGGCCCCATAAAGAGAAGAAACGGACAGAAAGAGGGGCTGGTACAGAGACAGCGGGATGGAGGCAGAGGGACAGACAAAAGCAGAGGCGAGAAGTAAGGCGACAGCAGGGAGAGAAGCTGAGTAAGAAGGATGAAGGGAAGGGAAGACGAAGATGGAAGGAAGGGAAGAGACAGAGAGAGGGGTGCACACCTGGCAGGAGCCCTCGACTGGGAACCGGGGCAGGGGTCCCAGCACTGGGCTGTTGGTCCAGACCATTCTCTGGGGGAGCTGCCTCTACCCAACCCCTACAGGGTCCCCCAGCTTCCCCTGGCCCAGCGGGGCCCCTACCAGCCGTCAGGCCCTTCTCCCTTTACACGTCCCCCATCAGACTTTGCAGCCAGCCAGAGGGGGTTATGGGAAGGGCGGGAGAGAAGAGAGAGGAGCCTACAGCCCTCAAACCCCCAATCCATGGGCCTCCATTCCAGACCCACTTCACCCTGGGGCACCACAGGGACTTTAAGGACAAGGGACTCACCCAGCAGCCATGAGGACACCTGGACCTTGCAGAGGCCACTGTGCTGCACTCTCCTGCCCCCAGTACACACACACACAGGGGTCACCTAGACGCTCAGACACAAGAGTGAGTGCCTGGCCCACCTGTAGGAGGATTCACGTGGGTGGACGGGAAGATGTGGGCACCCGAAGCCCAGCTGGCAGGCCACCTTAGCCCTGGCGGCCACAGGAAAGCCTTCCAGACCAGGTGGAGAATGTTTCCGGTGGCGTTCAGCCCAGCAAGTGATTCTCTTTCCGGCCTAAGTCCTGAAAGTTGATTAAAAAAGAAAGATGTATTTATTGTTTTTGACAGACAGAGACAGAAAGAAGGGGGATATCCCAGAGCAGTCTCCAGAGTTGTACGTCATCAGCTTTCGACATGCTTTCATTCCACACAGGTGGGTGGGAGACCATGCAGGGTGGGAACCCGGCCAGGGGCCTTCCACGTGGGAAGCTTGCCCCAGAAAGAACCGAACTGGGGCCATACCCCAGTTCAGCATATGGGTTCGCACAGGCAGGGACTGGGACTCGATCCTCAGACCCCAGGGCTGCAAAGTGAGCGCTTAACCCGCTAAGCCATCCTGGCCCTCCCCACTCCCCCAATTTTTTTAAGACAAACTCTTACCCACCAGGTCCTGTCCCAGGTACCAGGGATCTAGCAGAAAACAAAATCGAGTTTCTGTCTTCTGAACTTGCTGTCTGGTCAGGAAGACAGCAATAAGCAAGTGGCCCTAACACATCACAGAATGATGAGAAGTCTCAGCTGGGGAATAGAACGGGAGGGTTGCTCTTTTACGGAATGGTCAGTGAAGGCCTTATTGAGAAGGGGACCTTAGAGCAGAGATTTGAAGAAAGTGAGGAGGTAGAGCATTCCAGGCAGCAAGACCAGCACATACAAAGGCCCTGCGGCAGGAACAAGCTTAGCATATTTAAAGAAAAGGAAGAAAGCCAGTGTGGCTGGGGCAGAGTGGGCCAGAAATGGGAAGTTATTCGAGAGCTTGGAACTGGGAATGGCCTACTCTGCCATATTTTCAAAAGATCCTCTGGCTGCTGTTTTGAGAATCGACTGGAGCGGGGCAGGGCAGAAGCAGGGAGACCGCAGAGGAGGTTATTGAATTCATCCAGGCACAAGACAAGGCCGCTTGGATAGCGGGTAGCAGTGGAGGTGAGAAGAGTGGTGAGATTTTGGATGCCTTATGGAGTGACAACAGGTTTGCCAATAGACTGGCAGTGAGAGAAAGACAAGTCAAAGACAAATTCAGTGTTTGGGGTCAGAGCACCTGGAAGGATGGAGTTGGCATTTACTGTGATGGCAAAGATGGGCGTGGACCAACTTTGGGGCTGGGGTGGATAGTCGAGGGCTGGGTTTTAGAGCCGTTCAGAGTGAGGGGTCTATGGTACATTTGAGAGGAAGTCACAGGCCATCCAAGCTGAGGGCTTAGATGGGGGAGCTGTCAGCAGGCGGTTGGTATTTAGGGTCATGGAGGTGGATGAAGTCACCTGGGGTGAGTGAAAGCTGAGTCTGGGGCTGCAGGGCATACTCAGGGGCTTGGGAAAGAAGGAGATGCAGAAGGAAGGATGAGTGGGGGGAGAGGAGAAACAAGAACAGCGGAGTCTCAAAGCCAAGTCAGGGCGTTGCAGGCGTGCGTGCTGGTCAGCAAGCCTGTGGAGAGATCACGGAAGGCGAGGACTGAGAAGGTCCATTGGATGCCACATGGAGGCCCCCAGGGACCTTGACAGAACAGGTAAGGGGTAGTGTCAGGGTGCAAACCTGGCTGGAGTGGGCTCACAAAGGAATGAGAGGAAAGGAACCACAGACGGTGAGTATGGACAGTTCTTTGGGGGAGTTTTGACAAAACAGGAAGCAAAATATGGGAGAGTGATACGGAATCAAGACAGAACTTTTTAAAAATTAATCGTCTTTTAAATTTTGAAATCATTTTATATTGACAGAAAGGTTGCAAAGAGACTACAGAGAGTTCCCATGTACCCTTCACACAGCTTTCCCCCGATGCTAATGTCTTCTGTCACCATAGTTCATTTTTGTCAAAATGAAAACACTGACATTGGAACAATACTATCAAGCAATGTACAGATTCAGAAACCTTTTTTTTTTTTAAGATTTATTTTATTGTTTTTGACAGAGACAGAGAGAGAGAGAGAGAGAGAAAGAGAGAGAGAGAGAGGCAGAGAGAAGGGGGAGGGCCCAGAGCAGTCTCCATAGTTGAACATCATCAGTTTTCGACATGGTTTCATTCCACACAGGTGGGCGGGGGCCGCACAGGGCAGGAACTGGGGGGGCCTCCCGCATGGGAGACACGCCCCCTTGAGCCAGGGGTTGAACCGGGGGGCAAGAACCAAACTGGGGGCCTCCCCCATGGGAAGCACACCCCAGTTCAGCATTTGGGTCCACACAGGCTGGGGCCGGGACTCGATCCTCAATCCCTGGGGCAGCAAAGCGAGTGCTCAACCCGCTAAGCCATCCCAGCTCCCCCAGATTCAGGAATCTTGATTTAGGTTTCACCAGGCTTTCCACAGACGATCTTTTTCTGCTCTGGGATCCAGTCCAATCCGGGATATCACGTTGCATTTAGTAGAGAAGGTCAGTTTTACTTTTTATTTCTTTGAATACGGGGCTTGCTGCCTGTGCTTTTGCTGATGGGAATGGTCCAGCGAGGGGAGGGAACTGGTGATGCAGGTGAGTGAGGGGGGTGATTGTTGAAGTGATGTCCTCAAACAGGTGCAAGAGCACCGGGACCCCAGGGGCCCTCCTGGTTTGTGACCCTGGGACATCCTGAGCCCACCCCGATACAGGTTCCACTCACGTGTGAGTGGTGCTTCCTTCATACAACTGTCTCTACAGACCATTTCATTTCGGAGCCCTTCCCCCTGAGAGAGAAATAACCTCAGAGGCAAGTAGGGTGGCTGAGGAGAGGGGTCCCGAAAGAGCAAGACCCTCCCTGAGGCCTCATGATGTCAGCAGTGCAGCCAGAACTCCTCTGCATGGGTCCCAGCCCAAAGCTAGAGCTGTGGAGCTGTCTCTCCATTGCAGCCGTGTCCTGGGAGTTCCAGATGGCAAGCTGGAAAGGGTGGCATTCGGAGCAAACACAGCAAGCGAGGCGGCACGCGTTCTGCCCCCGGACACCCGCTCCGTCCACCCTGCTACACTGGCGCTGGGACTTGGTGCCAGGTGGGCGTGATGAAGCGTAGTTCTGCAGGAAACAGGCAGCCCGGGGCAGGTTAGAGGCCGGGCCAGGCGTGGCTGAGACAGCAACCCAGCCCCCCAGTGTCCTGGTGAGTGGGGAGCATTGGTTAACTGGGCCTTCCCACCTCTCTGCATCAGGGTGAGCTCTGCTGTTTTCAACCAACCATTGTGATGTTGCCAAAATAAAAATGAATGAACGAATCCGCTTCTGCTATTCAAGGAGTGAAACCTCCGACATCTTAATGCCTGGTTGCAGAGATCAGGTTTGCTCATAGCCAGTCACTGGCACCCAAATCAAGCCTTTACACACACACACACACACACACACACACACACACACTCTCTCTCTCTCTCTCTCTCACACACACACACACACACACACAAACACACACGGACACATTGCAACTTTCTTCCTTATCCCTCTTCCGGAAACCATGACTTCAGCCTAGAACAAGCCCACGGCCCCTTATCTGCAACCCTTGCAGCCACACGTTTCAGGTTTTAGGAGGGTAATCTGGTCCTCATTCCACAGCATTTATAATAATACCTGTGTGGCCTGAACAGCACTCTGCACGCAGATCCATTAATATTTCTGCAGTGAGATGTATGAATATTCACAGTAAAGGGGGGAAATAAAGACCATAAATAGCCTCGTGACAGTTCAAGTTGTGTTTGACAGACTCATGAGTTAAGTGAAAACTTGGCTTTCGGAGCGTCTTGGATTTCAGGATGGTGGGTATGCGACAGAGGACCTCTCAGGAGACGCCCCTGGCTGGGTGGGCTGCTCAGTCCCCACCACACAGACATTTGCTCATTTGTGATAGATTTTGGAGCCCTGTTCTCTTCATGGGAGCCAATGGGACAGGCCCTTGCATGAGCGCTCACACACATGCACGCACACACCTGCACACAAGTGCACATACCAGGGGTGTGTCTTGGCCCTCTGAATCCTTGAGGGGCCTCAGAGACATCTCTTGAACCCTCTGAAGATATCCCCACCAAGTGGTCACCCAGCTCCTGACCCCCGGCCTTTCTCTCTGCCACCCGCCCCTCCCCCCACCCCACCCCCTGACTCCACCCACCCTGAGCATTGATGGCCCTCCTGTCCCCTCTGGAACTTCACCCTCCTCCTTCTCCTCCTTGAGAGGCTCAGAATGGCGCGGCCGGCTGCTCGCATTCCTCAGTGGAAACTGCTGGCGTGATGTGAACTCCAGCCGCTTCCTGTTGGGGAAGAGGGACCTCCGCCCCAGCTTCTGGCCCCTGCGAGTGCTTGACCGGGAGGTTCCCTGCGGCACCCCCCTGAGGAAAGACTGATCAGGGCTGGAAATGCCCAGACGCTCCCCTCTCCTTGGAGTCTGCTTTATTTTCTATTTTTTCTCATGCAATATCTTTAAATTAAAATTATTTTTGACCAGCATTCTGAAAAAGATGGATGATTGAAAAAAAAAATTTTTTTTTTTTATTTTGAGATCATTTGAACTTACTGAACAGTGGCAAAAATAGTACAAAGAGTTCCTGTCTATCCTTTATCGATAGCCGTCATTTGTAACAATTTACCGTATTTGCTTTTTCAGCCTCTCATACATAGACATACTCACATTCGTATTCTTTCCCACACCATTTGAAAGTGATGTTGCTCTTTGCCCTTGTATTTCGGTGTATATTTTCTAGGAATAAAGATCTCTTGTATAACCACAGAGCACACAGTTACACAACCCGGGAAATCTATCACTGATACAACGCCTTGCCCTTAGTTGTGCCTTGGGATTTAAGTCACTTTCCTTACGGTTTCTTGGATGGATTGATGGTATTTGGGATAAACTCCTGGTGCTGAGCAATGGGAGTCCCAGTCATGGGTCCATTGGGTTAGTCTGAACTTCAGACACAAGCCATGTGGAGAGTTCTCTGATCAGGCACCGTGGGACCTAAGGGGTCTCACCGAGGGAGGAAAGGCAGCCCTTTGAGAGTGGGATTTGTCTGAAGACAAAAAAACTCTAAAGAAAAAGCTGGAAAACCACCAAGAGGCCAGCCTCTTCATTTCACATTGGAGAATGGGAGCTGCAGAGGGCCAGACCTCGCCATACCACGCTGGGAGCGGTGGCCAGTGAAGCAGCGGTCTAAAACACAGTCATTCATTCATCTACCAGCTTTTCTCAGACACAGCGGGGAGGTGGGGATGTGCTGCACCCAGGAGTCACAAAGGTGACAAACAAACGCCCAGCCCGCCTTCCCGAGATGCCCGGGCCAGCAGGCAGGAGGCTTTGGCCCTCCGGGTGGCTCTGCCCCGGGCGGGCTCTGAGCTTACTTCCATTCTAGTCCAGGGACCCCAGAGAAGGGAAAATAGTGTGTGACTCAGCAGGAGCTTTTCCAAGAACAACAGTGTCCTTTTGACAAACATTTGTTCTATCAGCAAATTTTTGAACATTCAACAAACATCGGTCCATTCAACAAATATTTGTTCGCTCGCCAGTGTTGACTCAGTTCCTGCCCTGTGCCTACTGCTGGGTGGGGACTGCGACACGGTGGCCGGGACACAAGGCCAGGCACGGAGGCCAGGCCAGTCCCCCGCAAAGGCCTCTGGGTGGCGGAATCTCTTCACCCCCCCCCCCCCCCCCCGCCTCTGCCACCCCACACCAAAGCAGCGGGGACAGGAAGACCCAGCTCCCCACTCCCAAACTCCTCCTTTATAAACAAACCCTGCGCATGATCCCGTGGACCCACAGGACAAGCGGACCCTGCTTTCTAGAGAGCAGCTCGGCAAGTTACTAGAAATCCCTCAAATGTGCACCACGTCAGAGCCAGCGATTGCACTTCGAGGAATGTGAGCTGAGGAGCCCATCACGGGATGCCTCTGAGGTTTCCCCTCGAAGACTGTTCGTAAGAGTGAAAAGCAAAAAGCCACCCGAATGTCTGCTGTGTCCTAGAAGCTAGGTGACCTGTGACGAGCATGGGGAGGAGAGTGTGGAATGTCAGGCAAAGGAGTTCCCCCTGTAGTAAGAACGGTTTTCAAGGCAGGATTCATTGCATGACCCTAGCTTTAAAGAAACATACGAGTCTATATACACATAGAAAAGAGGCTGGTGGGCTACACTCGGACTCCAGAAAAGTTAAAAATCAGTTATCTCTACAGAAGAATTATCAGCCATTAAAACATTTTTTTTAATTAAGCTCTCCTGATTTTTAAACTCTTTTGGCAATGAATATGGATTAGTATTCTAATTAGAAAATAATACACAGAGTGTAACCTTCCCATTAACTTCAATGGAACAGCAGTTATTAATCCTTCCCCTGGTATTTCTTACACAACCCTCAGCTGCAAGCCTTTATTACAGACACAACACTATTTCTAGAAATTCGCCCAAAGAAAACATATAACCCTCAAGCCCAAGGGGCAGTCTTGATGATCACATTAGCCCTGCTGAGCCTGGGGCTTCGTACCCTTGTATTTTACACGTACGTGCACACGTGTGTGCAGACAGATGTGTACACAGATGTGTCTTGAGGGCTGGGCATGCTGCCCACGGATGGCAAAACCGGGGCCCAGATAGTCATCCCGTATCCAGAGACGAGCTGCTTTTATCGTTCCTAGGAGGACGGGCTCCCTGAGACCCCCCCCCACTTCCTCCATCCTATCGCAAGTGCACACTCACACACCTGGGCAGTGAGCTGCCGTGAAGAGGGACGTGTCCCAAACCCCACTGAGCTTGTGAGCTTGGGCGGGTCGTGGCCCCTCCAAGCCACTGTTTCTCCTGGGACGCAGAAAGGATGGGCGTGGATGTGACTTACAAATTGTAAAATGCTGTCCCCACGGAGGGGCTTCTTATTATTAATATTATATACACACCCATGCTCATATTTATAAAGGCAGGACTAAGTCAGAGCAGTCATAGAAGCAGCCTCTCCTCCACTCCTGCCTAATGCCTCAGGACGTCGTTCAACACCCCCTCTGCTCGGCTCCCCTCTCCTCTGTGCCTGCGTCATGTTAATGACAAGGCTTAGCTCCAGACGCCTCCTAGAAGTTACCCAGTTTGAGAGGCAGGCGTGGTTCCTGTCCCAGAGAGGGACTCCCCTCACAGAGCAGGGCACACACAGGCAGAGCCCACCTGTGGCACATGGCTTTGGCCTTGTGGCTTCAGGCAGCTTGGTGGTGGTGGTGGTGGGCAGCCCTCTGTTACGGAGCCAGGGTGGGAGCCCCAAGCCAAAGGAATCAACAGACCCAGGAACTCCCACCAGCTCACCCCAGCAGGGGCGGGGCTGGCCGGGCTGGGGATTTATGGGTCCCTCTTGGACATGTTAAAGATCACATTAAGTGCAATAAATGTAGATCACGCTCCTAAATAAGCTGAGATTTATCCCCGGATCCTCTCCGCAGGGGCCAGCCCCATAAATCCTGCTCGGGCCTGTCCCCAGGCCAAGGGGTGGGGGAGGGGAGGAGAGGGGGAGAGCCCAAGAGTGGGGAGCAGTTCCAGGTACTGGATGGCTGCAGCTGACAGGGGCCAAGAGAGAGGGCTGGGCAAAGATGGGGTCCAAGCTGCCTGCCCCCCTTCAGTCCCTGCCTTGTTCCCCCTCCTTGTCCCAGCCCCAGCCTGGCCCCCTCCCCTGCCCCCACCCACCCCACCCTCTTCTGGCCCCTGCCTGCACATGATCTTGTTATAGACATTAAAACAATAATGACTTTAATGTTGGAAAACAATCTGTAGCTTCTAAATGGGTAGCTGAACCCCCAGCTAAAACTGCCTTTGTCCATGGTATGGGAAAAAATGTATTGTAGGAAAATGCAAATTTACAGGCCAATAAATTAGGAGATGATTAGTCACGTTGCAACCTTTCTTCAAAGGATTCTTTAAAGGCTGCCCTCGTTCATTTAAGTGTCTGTTTATAGTTCAGTAACTTCCAGACAGAGAGGCTGGGAGGCCCCACCGAGGGCCAGGGAAGCTGGGAGGGAAGACAGAGAAAAAGGGAGAGGCCCCGCCTCCCTCCTGAGCCAGCCTGGGGATGAAGCCCCCCGAAAGGTCCTCAGACTCGTCTGGATTGTGTTGACTCATCAAACGTCTGCCCCACACCTACTATGTATGGGCCAGGTACAGCCCCAGAGGCAATCAGACAGAACCCCCTGGACCTTCATGAAGTTCATGGGGTGGGTGAGGGTGGGGCAGGAAGATGAACAGTGATCAGATTCAGCCTGGTTCCACGTTGACTAGATGCTATTTACAGGCAGCATTGGATGGGCACGTGGATCGCCAGATGTCAGGGACAGTCCACGTGCACCACAGTGGAATGCGGGGTGAATCAATAAAAGATGGGAGTTTTTAAAAAGGAAGAACAATGTCAATGCCATGGGTTCTCCAGCTTTCCAGTTTGGCCTTCGTTTAACTAATAGCCCCAGAGCCCTTTGCTCTGTGACCTGGATCGAATCACTCAGCCACTCAGCACCTCAAGTGCCATTGACCACAGGCAGACAAGGATGAGCTCACGCCCCAGCCACTGGGATCACTGAGGAATCTTTTCCAAGGGCGAGAAGAGGCCTGCTGGATTCCCTCCACCCACCATTTGGAGCCGTGTGAACTTTGCGCACTTTTCCAGGTCCTCCCTGCCCCGTGTTTCTGCTCCTGATGTCCCTTTTGCCTTCATATCCTCCCCTCTTTACCTTGCAAACTCCTACGCATCCTGCAAGACCTAACTTCTAGTAAGGAGCTATTGCATTATGTTGTGAGTTAGCCATTTCGGTGTCTGTTGCCCCCACGGGATGGTACGCTACTCGAGGGCAAGGGTGAAGTTTTCCTGGCACAATTCTTAGAGCCAAGCACCCGTGCCTGGCACATGGCTGCTGGCCCCATAATTGTTTGCAGAATGAAAGACCCAAATTAATTGGATGTGTAAGTGACTGTAATCATTATGGACATCGACACTGAGTGTTGAACATTCACTGGGTGTAAGCACCTCACCTACCACAACCCTGCACGGGAAGTTTTATAATCACTGTTTTACAAGAGAAAAATTGAGCCTAAAAAGATTGAAGCCTTGTTCAAGGTCAAAGAACTAAATGGTAAGTGATAGGACCGCAGTCCATTTGCTGGTCTAATACACCCTCATCAGTTATCCCTTCTAAACCACAGTCTCTTTCAAGGCAGGGATTGTGTTGTGCTCACTTGTAGATACTCTGCCCTCAGCACCCAGCATGATACGTGCACGAAATTGAATGACAGAATGAATGAATCTAAAATCACTGTCTTGATAAAATTACATTTGTTTTGATTTTCTTTTTTTTTTATTTATTTTTTTTATTGTTTTTGACAGAGAGAGAGAGAGATACAAAGACAGAGAGAGAACTGAACTGGGGGCACTCCCCAGTTCAGCACATGGGTCCACACGGGCCAGGGTCGGGATTCAATCCTGGGTCCCCAGCGCTGCAAAGTGAGCACTTAACCCACGGAGCCATCCCGGCTTCCCCTGTTTTGATTTTCAAATCAACAACCAATGGGCTAACTTGCATTGCTGTGCCAAGCCATATTGGAGCTGAAAGCAAAAGGAAAAATATGCATCCCTAAATACATATTTTAAATAGTTTAACAGTTAATTTTTTTTCTAGAACATTTGTGGAAGAATATTGAAAAATGAGAAGCAGGTTATTAGAACTCACATTATTTTAAATTTGGATAGTTTATTTATACCCCAAACTGAATTTACTATACTATTGCTTTCCTGGCTTAAATTGAAGCAAACTCAATGATACAAATAAAAATTCAAAACCTATTAATATTTCTTGTTTCGTTTTCCATTGAGAGTCATAAGTTGCCACAAACAAGAGAAAACTTTGAAAAATATATTTGATAAACATAATGCTTTATCAAAAGATGTGAATTTACTTCCCAAATATTTAAACTTAACATTGTGAATCTTAAGACATTGACTTTTTCCATTTTTTCCATAGTTTTCAACTACTTTAGCATTCTGGAGAAGATATGTATTTTTAAATACATACTTGTAAGTTCATGTAAATAGGGACACATGTTTCCTCAGCTCATGGCACTGTGTTTTCATATAAAATTTTGATATTGTATTGCTCGTGAATATTTTTTGCATTGATTTTGATTTTTTAAAACGATTGCATTGACATGTTATTTATCTTGAGTACTGACAATTTTTGGTGCTCCCTTTAATTCTGTGCGTGAGGCAAGAGCCTCCTTCACCCAATCCTGGCCCTGCTTAATCCCAAAAGAGGGAGAGTGAGGGGATGGGGCCTGATCGATCCTCCCAGGAGAGACACAAACAGATACAGCTACTCTGCCTGGCAAATTGCCTCAGAAAACATTTACATGTGTCTTACTTTTGTCCTATCAACATTCCACCTCTGGAAATGTACCTAATGAAATCAAGAGATCCAGACAACTTTATTCGTTCTGTTTTGTTTTGTTTTGTTTTGTTTTACAAGGATGTTCACCTCCGTGTTATTTATAACCCCATAACATTGGGAATAACCTGATTGCCCCACAATAAGGGATCTGTTGCTAAAAATTCTGTTTGTCCATGTGATAAAATGGAAGGCAGCTGTTCTGAATCACGTTTTGTTCAAAATAACATTTCTGAAGAATGTTTAATGACATGGGAAAATAGTCAAGATGCCTTTGGTGAAAACACACAATGACAACCATATATTCCATGCTGTTTTATTTTTAAGGAACATATTTGTTTTGGAAAAAATGAAATACACGAAAATGTTAATAAGGGTTGTCCCTGGATGATTGAATTAGGAGTAATTTTTTTTTCTTTCTTCTGCTATTTTTGGTGTCTGTCTTCTGTCTGTTTTTAAATATTTCCAATGACTTTGCATTGGTTTTGTAATCAGGAATTTAAAAAATATTTTTCTTTCTTTTATTCAGATATAATTGGCGTGTAAAAAATAATGTTTCCTAGTTCATTCATCCAATGAGTCTTTAAGTGAGGCAGGCCTAGGAGAACAGGGCACATGCTTGCTTTGTTCTGTGTTCCATTCCATCGCTCATAGCAGGGCCTGGCACATAGTAGGTACTCAATGAACATTTGTAGAATGACTGCTTGTGAATAAGAAAGCCAAACACTTTTTTATTGATCAAGACTCTTCTGGTTGAGAAGCAGAAACATAACTGAGTTTTAAGGGAAAAAGAAATGTGGCAAAACTTGCTGCTTTGAAGGACCATTTGGGGGGTCAGGGCATCTGGATTTGTCTCTCATTTCGGCTCCCCTGGTTTCAGTGGGGACAGTGGCCACTCACACAGCTCCTGAATCACCTCCTCCCAGCTCCACTTGATCCCAAAGGGCAGAATCT
Organism: Craseonycteris thonglongyai; assembly: GCA_004027555.1. Taxonomy (NCBI): domain Eukaryota; kingdom Metazoa; phylum Chordata; class Mammalia; order Chiroptera; family Craseonycteridae; genus Craseonycteris; species Craseonycteris thonglongyai. The sequence goes on along the minus strand of PVKE010000057.1, from coordinate 33,011 downwards.
GGGTACAGACCCCCTGTAATCTCGCTTACCCTCTTTGCCAGCCCTGTGTAATACAAAACTTCAATGCAGCCGAATTCAGAATCTTTAAAAAAATTAATCCAAATTCTATCATCTTTACATTCCTCAAGTGTTTCCCCAGGGGATGTAAGAGTCGCCAGATGGTATGCCAAAAAGAACTTTTGGGGGCAAAGATTTTGGAAAATCTTGCAAACTATTTCTCCTCTTGGAAAGTCACAAATTTCTTAGCATACCAAAGGCTCTGAGAAGTCCTGCATGAAAGAAACTGGATTGATTTTGTGTAATCTCATTTTTGGCCTGAATTTGTTTGACCATGTAACTCTTTTTTACTTTCCATGAGAACTAGCTTGCGGAACATAGTATAGGAATCGCGGTATTATGTCCACAACTATAATGTTCATTCATTATAACAACAGCTTCCCAGTGTTTGCACTGGTTTTTGATGAACTGTGAGAGGTGTTTCACCTAATTTTCTGCTTTCAATGGTATAAATATCAAAGTCACTGAGATGCAAAGGGGATTCAAAATTATCATGGTTCTCACTCTCTCACTTTTGGACAGTTTCTTGAGTAAAAGAGAAAGGTGTGGAGGTTTAGCGTTAGCCCTGGAAATTGCCCAGGCCTCTCTGGGCCTTAGCAACATCATGACCCGTGTGAAAACAATTCTAGTGCTTATGAGCTGTGACTTTAATAGTCATCATTTCTGTTTTATTTTCAACTTGAATCAAAGATAACTTTTAGGGGAGAGGTACAAGGGACATTTCTTGCTGTGTCTTTCCCAGGTTTCCATCCCATGTGGTTCCTGGGGAAATATCAATTACAGCGCTCCTACTGTGTCTCTCGCCTTGCCAATCACAGTATCTACCCCTCTGGACATAGCAATTGGCCCAAGGGGAGGGTAATTGACGGAAATATAGCCAATCAGATTCTTATCAAGAGGTCGGCTATATGCACTCTGGGGAAAACAACCTATTAGATCAGGGGTTCCCAACCCACAGGGCCATGAACTAGTCCTGGCAAGTGACGGGAAGTGGCTGTAAATACAGATGAAGCTTCTTTCATCTGCTCACCACTCGCTTCCTGCTGTGTGGCCCAGTTCCTTACCCTGGTCTAGTGATAGCTCGTGGGGGTGTGGACTAAGATGAAGGGGGTGCAGGTGGTAGCACTGGTCATAATGGGGTGCCCTGGGGAGGTGGAGCTGAGCTGATGGACTGGATGTGAGACCAATGAAGGGAGGAGGGAAGGATGACTTGTGTAGGTGCTGCAGTTGGTACCCCACCTCGACCTCCAGTGCTCCTGCAGCACCCATCCCCTGGCTCCTGTGCATATTAGCTACCCTCTTCTCTGGAGAACTGCCTTTAACCAAAAGGACCTGACTCCAGGAGTCCACCCACCGCCCTGCCAATGACAGGCTGACAGCAGGTTCCAAAAGGCCAGCCTCCTTGACAGAACTAACTGCATCACACTTTACCCTCCAGGGCTCCCTTGGGACCTGGTGAAAGCTGGTCTCCCTCAGAGTCCACAGCCTTGCTGAGCTGCCCCCTAGTAAATCACTGCACGGGGACTCCTGGCTCGGGCCCCACTTCCCGAGAACCCAACCTGAGGCAGCGACTCCATGTGTAGCAGTTGGGTGGTTGGAGGAATGTTAGGGTAGAGGAGGTGAGTCTAGAAAACAGTTTGATTTTGGACATGCTAATTTTTTTTAAAGATTAATTTTATTGTTTTGACAGAGATAGAAACAGAGAGAAGGGGGAAGGCCCAGAGCAGTCTCCACAGTTGCAGGTCATTAGTATTCTACATAGTTTCATTCCACACAGGTGGGCATGGGGCTGTGTAGGGCGGGAACTAGGCCAGGGGCCTCCTGCATGGGAAGCACGCCCTGGGTGAGAGCCGAGTCAGGGCCTTCTTATATGGGAAGCTCACTCTGGTGGGAACCAAACTGGGGGTTCCCACATTGGAAGCACGCCCCAGTTCAGCATATGAGTCTGCACCGGCCAGGGCCAGGACTCAATCCTCAGGACCCGGGGCTGCAAGGCGAGCGCTCAACCCGCTGAGCCATCCCAGTTTCTCTTGGACATTTTAATTTTGAGAGGCTTGCTAAAAAGATGCCAAGAAGCTATTTGAAATGGGAAAGGGAGATGTCTTCATTTAATGTAAGTTCTGATCCTGTGGTATCACTGAAAGGCTGGCACAAGGCAGGGGTGGGTGAGAGTGGGTGGGGAGCTTGCTGAGCAATGGAACAGAGCATGTGTGTGGTGATCATGGGAGAACATTCTGCCCTGGCCCAAACTCATGGCCACTGGTACAATTCATTTTCTGCCTGAGTCTTCCGGCTCTGACATCTTTCCCCAGCTCCATTTCCCCCACACCTGACCTGGTTCCCAAACAATTTGGTTTGTGATTTCTTCTGACTACCTAAGTTAGTGGTTCTTTACACTAATTCACACTATAGTGTTAATGACTAATAGAAAGTAGGCTTATACTTGAATAGGCACCTGTAACTCGTTCAATAACTCTATTAAGACTTATACCAGGTGATACTATGGAAGATTCAAAGAGAAGGAAGACAAAGTCCTTGCCCCCAGTCCTGGAACTTAAACATCAGAGCCCCCTGTGTGAGCCAAGGGCTTTCCAGATAGTCTCTCTAGTCTTTCATATGATAAGACAGATATTTGCTGGCAGAGAAGAAAGTAAGGAACTGGGGGTGGGAGTGGGTGGGGGGGTCGAGGGAGTGAAATTTAACCCCAGGGTTGCCCGGGTCCACAGTGTAAGCATTTGCTCTGTGCCACACGACCCTCTATTTAATCTCTGTTCTCTCCTGGATCCCGCACAGGTGGTGTGGCCTGCTTCTGGGCATGCCCATTCTGTGACAAGAAGCTCACCATGGATCCCAGCTGACTCGGTCGTTCTAGAGTCGACCTGGGACTCTGTAAAGGGTGTCCCAAAATTCACGCAAGAAGTAATTTTGTACGAAAACTGCAAATCTTGTGTGAATTTTGGGACACCCTTTATTTTAAAGATGACTCTACAGGCAGACATGTTTGGAAACCACTAGAAACAGGCACCTTCTTTCTCCTGGATTTGTGAATCCATCCTGCCGTGAGAAGTTTGTTTGGAGTTCTGCAGTCCTGGGAGTGAATCTGGCTCTGCCGAGCACTGGCTGTGTGGCCTTGAGCAAGTCATTCACTTCTCTGAACCTGTTTTCTCATCTGAAAAATAGAGACAAGAATACCTGCCCATGTGAAAAAGGGGAAGCTAAATGGGAACTACATATGAGCAGGCACTCAGGAAGTTGTCATTGTCCCCGATGATATTCTTACTGCACTTATGTGGCCATCTGGTACCAAAACACAGGTCCTTCCTGCCTCGCATGTCCAAGGTAGCCCTCCCTGCTCAGGACATCCATGTCACCACCCCCAGCTTCCCACAGCAGCCGGCACTCCTTTCCCCTCCGGCCAGTGCCTCCTGTAATCTCACTTCTTCCATGGGGCCTCCCAGCACTGACCTCACCCTGGTCCCTATCAGCTGAGCCCTGGGCAGCATCTCTCCCACTATCTCAGCTCCCCACACCCAGCGGGGCCTGGCTGGGGCTGGGCGGGGGGCCGGCTCATTGTGTCTGCGTCTGCAGCAGCCAGCCTGGTCTCTGACTCGGCCGCAGGGCGAGGAGCTCGCAGGGCTTGCTGGCTGTGGGTGTCTTGCGCCCCACTCTGTGGATGGAGAAGACAGCTCTCCCCTCACAGGGGAGTAGTGGGCAGAACGTACTCCGTCAATAGGAGGGTCATTGCCCCTTCCTTCTGGAAGCTGGGTGTCTCCTAAAGCAATGGAAGAAACCGTGTCAACATAACTCAAGGCAGGACATGGACAGATATTCTTCTAGCATGTGCGTGATGGCGGGAGGCTGATTTTCCAAGGGCAAGAGATCCTACTGCATCTGTCCTTCTGTTTGTCTGCTTAGAATGCTCCGGTCAAACCTCAGACCTTCATGAAGGTCTCCCCACCCACACACACGCAGGATCAGAGTCCATGGGGGTGAGTGGAGAGGGGAGAGAGATCAGGCCCCGGTGCTGCCGCTCTGACCCCAGCCTGTGGACAAGGAGCCCAGTGGGGAAGCAGCCCTCAAACCTCCACTTGCGGGGTACTCAGTGCACCTGAAGCCATGTGTGCCCAGTCTGGTGACGGCAAAGCCGTTCTGTGACAGCTCCTCTCCCTGTGCCTTCCACAATAATGGATGCTCATAATAGCAGTCGTCAACACATGCAACACTTCCTATTGGTCAGACATGGTTCCGGGAATAATGCACATTAACTCCTTTACCCCTCACAAGAGCCCCAAGAGGTGGGTGGTATCATGATATCCATCTAGATGAGCAACTAAGGCACAGAGAGGTTAAGTAACTTGCCCAGGGTCACAGAGCTACTAAGTAGTGGAGCTGGGACAGTCTCTCAGAGTCATGCCAGGGTGGTGGCCTCCCGTCCCCTCCTCTTCGTCACTGGAATGTCCCCATCTTCTTTCTACTCCCCGGTCTATCCCCTGGCCTGCAAAGAGTAGCAGTTCCACTCTACATGGTTTTCTTTTTTTTAAGATTTATTTTATTGTTTTTGACAGACAGACAGAAACAGAGACAGAGAGAGGGGGGCGGGCCCAGAGCAGTCTCCATAGTTGTATGGCATCAATTTTTGACATGGTTTCATTCCACACAGGTGGGTGGGGGCCGCGCAGGCAGAAACTGGGCCAGGGGCCTCCTGCATGGGAGGCACACCCCCTGCGAGCCAGGGGCCAAGCCTGGGGCAAGAACTGAACTGGGGGCCTCGCACTTGGGAAATACACCCCAGTTCAGCACATGGGTCCGCATGGGCCGGGGCCAGGATTTGATCCTCGGTCCCCATGACTGCAAAGTGAGCGCCTAACCTGCTGAGCCATCCCAGCTTCCCCCCACTCTACGTGGTAAATTCCCTGCCAGACTGTCACCAAGAGGCCAGTGTCACAGCACCGAAGCAGGGCCTGACCCTCCAGCTCAGACTTGTCTCAGCCCAGTCCCCGCCCAGAGGAATTTCTGGCGATTTCCCATGGTGCCGGAGTGCCCTGCTCCACCTACGTGGAGGGCATCGCCTCTTCTTTTGGTGATCAGAGCTGCAAAAATGGCTTTTACAGCAGCCAAAACTGGGAACCTCTTAAGTGCTCAGTAGTAAGGGATGCACTGAACCAATGGGGGCAAATCTATACATTGGAAGGGTACACAGCTGGGACAAAGGTCCTTAGTATAATAAGCCCCTAGGATGTGACAGATACTGTGCTGGTGCCATATCGATAGCCATCACCTCATTTAACCCTCAAAACTGCCCTGTGAGGGGAGCCCCGCTTTTCTACAGATGCAGAAAGTGGGGCTCAGGGATCTGACACAGTGGTGGGGCCAGGCTTTGGTCCAAGTCTTTAAGGTGCATGCTCAAAACCGCTAAGCGACGCTTAGGGCGCGAACCCTGTTCACGAACAGTGTATTCCATGAGCATCAAAGCAAGTTGCCAAATAATACAGATGCTGTGATCCCGGTTTAACTCTCAGAATGACACGTCTACACACACAGGAAAACAATCACCAACATTTTATCTCTTTTTCTCTGGATGGTGGGTGGGTTTGGAGTTCATTTTTAGTCACTTCCTTCTGTTTCGCGTATGTTCCACTTGTAGAAGATAATTCTTACTTCTCCACCTCACTACATGCTCTAAACAGTCTCCAGGCCCAAATCACCTCATCCAGGCAACCTTTCCTACCCTCTCTGCGCACTCAGGCAGCTCTGCCTTGTGTCCACGCCCACCTGTGGGTCCTGCACAACCTGCACTCTCTCTTCCATCACAGCCTCTCAACGTTTTAGGGCGCTCACTGCGATCGCCTCTCCCTGACATTGGACTCAGGACTCCTAGCAAAGCCCCCACCCCCCCACGCCTGCCTGACCCACCTCTGTCTCTCCAGCACCCCAGCACGAGGCAGAGCCCATGGTAAGCACCCCTTATGTGCTTGAGAGGTGCCTTACAGGGTGACATCCTGGCTGAGGGGGGAGAGAATGTGTGGCCCCAGGGCCAGCCCCAAGCGGGAGCCCCCATTCTCTACCACAGGCTGGCCAAGCAACATTCCCAAAGCGGGGGACATCCTGTCCAAATGAAAACCTTTGAAAGACGACCTGATATCCCAGTGCTCAAAGGGAACACTTCCTGCCACCCCGCAGCCAGGCTGACCCCCACACAGAGGTGACAGCCGAGCACAGAGCCCTGCTCTGCTTTAGCATCCTACTGTGCACATGACTCACAAATGCGCGTGCCCACTGAGACGTGGGTACACACTCACTGACAAAATTATACACACATGGAGATATGTGTATACACAGACATGTGTATGCATAGAAACTATGTGTACCCGGATTGCACATGCAGAAAATGGGTACACACATATGCCCAAGCACACACATGCATACAAAGGCACGTGTGCATGCACAGAACTGTGGGCACTCACAGCTCTGTATGCCCACAGCTAAGTGTTCACACACAGTCAGGTGCACACACACAAACACACCCCTCCAGAGAGATGTGTGCACACGCTTATCAGAAGCTGTGTGGCAGACAGGAAACTAAAGAAACTGGGGAGCCTGACTCCTGGGTCTGGCCCTGATGCTGCTGCTAATTCCCAGTGTGGTGCTAAGCAGGATGCTTTCCACGCTGGGCCTCAAGTTCCACAGTTTTAAAAGGTGGTCATTCCAGTGAGCATCTGCAGATGGTGGAGCTGAGGAAATAGCCTTCTAGATCTGGAAGGTTCCTCGGGGGTCTTGTCCAATCCCCTCCTTACGGAAAGAGAGGACACGGAAGTGAAGTGACTTTCACAAGGTCCTCTGAAGCATTCTCACAGATCAGAATTCTAGTTCTAGATCAGAACTAGAATTCAGGTCTCCCGGTCTGGGCAGGATGTGGTCTGATTTACCACAGCATTTTAGGGAGTGGTGGAGTGTTATCTGTAAATAGGTTCTTTGTGTCTATGAAGACTGTACCTTTCCTTTTGCTTTAAAATGAATTCAACACCATTGACAAAATATCTACTCTCTGCTGGCATTGTGGAGCAAAAGACCGCAGGACTATTGCATGAGCCAGATGCTGCTGGATCTCAGTGGTTACTCCAAATAATGGGCTTCCGCTCCCACCAAAGCAGGCGGGAGTTGAGAGGCCTGGATGCCTGAACAAACCACCCTTCTGTCCCGGCAGGGGCATCAAATGCAGAACAAAGAGGAACAATTCCTCTCAGTAATTTTTTGGTAAATAATTAAAGATATGGGAAAAGATTTATCTACATGAATATTTATCCCAGTATCATCTGTAGCAGCTAAAATACAGATACAATATTTTTTGTCCTTTGACTCTCCACATTCTACCTTACCCTTCCTTAATTTTTTAAGATTTATCTTATTGTTTTAGAGAGACAGACAGAGAGAAGGGCCCAGAGCAGTCTCCATAGCTGTACATCATTAGTTTTCAACATAGTTTCATTCCACACAGGTGGGCAAGGGGGAAGGGTGCACAAGGTGGGAACAGGGCTGGCGGCCTCCCACATGGGAAGCACACCCCAGTTCAGCATATGGGTCTGCATGGGCCGGGGCCGGGATTTGATCCTCGGACCCTGGCGCTGTAAGGCAAGTGCTCAACCCGCTGAGCCATCCCAGCATCCCCCAGGTATAATTTAACTATGCCATGTTTGGGATAAATCTATCTGTTGGGGATAAATTATTCCATAGTCAGAATAACATGAAATTTTTTATAATCTTTTTTCCCCCAAAGCATACTTAATTGCACATGGAAATGACCATGATATCTTATTAAGTGAAAAGAGCCTGTTATAATGCACTTTCTGAACAGGTGCCATAGCATGGTGGTGAGCGGCATGGATTCTAGAATTAAATAGAAGTGCAGTAAAAAAATATTCGCCAAGGGTTTTACTCTGGTTATTTCTGGAGGGTAAGTGGGTATGGAGGGTATTTTTTATCCCCTTTGTGTTTCTTTGCTTTTCTTCATTTGGTACAGAGAGTATGCATCACTTATAGAAGATAGTACTTAACCACCCACCTTGCTACGTGCTTTAAATAGACTCCAGACCCACTTCTCCTGATCTATGCAACCTTTTCTACCCTCTCTGCCCACCTGCTTGTGCCTGCCTGTGGGGGCTCCTATCACCCAGCAGCTGGGTGACCTCAGGCCAGCTCTTCATCTGAGTCACAACTTCCCCATCTAGAAAAGGAGGGATTGGTCAAAGGACATGCATCACCAGGTCTTGGGAAGAATTAAAGAATATGACGGATTTAATTTGCTTAGTGCAAAGCCTAGCACATTGTAAGCATTTAGAAAATCATTACATTCAAAGGCTGTCCGGAAAGTATCCAGCAATGTTACCATTCTTGTTATATTGACAATGGTGGATTTTTTTCTGGACAGCCCTCGTATATACACACAGATGCATGGATACTTAGATACATATACTTGTACATATTAATATATACAGGCAGTCCCTCTTGATGATTCAATTTACGTTTTCTTTTTGTTTGTTTTTACCTCATGATGATGTGAAAGCGATGCACATTAGGTAGAAACCATACTTTGAGTTTTGAATTTTGGTCTTTTCCCGGGCCAGTGAGATGCAGTCTGATAGAATCTTCTGATGCTGGTGGCGGTGGCGAGCCGCAGCTCCCAATCAGCCAGCCTCGCAATCAGGAGTAAACAACCGATACGCTACAGTGCACTGTGTTCAGCATTTTGGGGTGCTGTGTTCTGAGCACATTTACAGTAGGTGAGGCTAAGCTACAATGGTCAGTAGGTTAGGTGTTTAGATTAAGGTGACCAGACGTCCCGATTTTTAACTATTTGTCCCGTGTCCCGCGGCATTTTAAAAAAGTCCCGATTTTTGGAAAGAATGCACAAGCTAGGGAACGGCGGGAGATAGACCAAATTTTTAATCAAGAACCCCCTCCCCACCGGTCAATGGTGTCCCGCTTTACCAATGTTAACATCTGGTCACCTTAGTTTAGATGCATTTTCAACTTGCTTCCAATGGGTTTATTGGAACATAACCACACAAGTCGAGGGTTCTATCTATCTATCTATCTATCTATCTATCTATCTATCTATCTATCTATCTATCATCATATATTGATCATCTCTCTATCGTCATCTATCACACACACACACGCACACACGATATTAGAATTTCCTCTTGAGATTTTCTTATTTCTTTGGAAATCAAGGGAAACAAAAGATTATCGAAGAAGGAAAATGTCTCCGCTTCCACTGTGCCCACACAGCAGGACCCTTGCAGCACAGGACAACCAGGACTGGAACCCCCACCCACCCACGCACCCCCCGTGCCCAGCCCAGTGCTCCTTCATGTGGGTCCTGAGGGGCATCAGAGCCCAAGGACAATCCCTGTGGGTCAGAGGAGCCCAGACTGTGATGTGTAGAATGGCTACACGAGTGAACGAAGCTGACTGTAGGGAGAGCTTCATTTTAAGCAGGAAACTGAGGCTCTGAGTCATGAAGTGACTTGCCTGAAGTTACTCCGCTGTCTTTGCCTGAGCTGGCATTTGAACCAAGACCTGTTGATGCCAAAGTGTATACTGTGGACCTCATTTCTCTGTAAATGACAGAGTTCCATGGAAAGGTGGCTTCGCAGATAAAAGTACAAAGTCTCCAAGGTTGGGTCTGGCTGCCTTGGAGATCCAGCAGGGTAGCAGGAATTCAGAGGTCAAGTTCTTCATTTCTCAGTCCTTATCCCCCAGGGCTGTTGGCTCTGATTGCAGATAAAAAGGCATGGAAACTGCTGTCCCAGGGTGACCTGCCTCCCTGTTGTCTTAGTGCAAGAAAGCCATTCTCACAGCCCCTGCGGCTCCCAACTGCTTCTAATGCATGCATTGTCTGCCTTGTTTTGTCATCCAAGTTCAAGCCACCTTGCTTTTGCCTGGTGAGTGGCCTCTTTCAAAGGTAAAATGTCCTTCCTGTGCCTTTGACAACTGGTCTATTCAAAGGTGGCAGCATCTCCGCAGGCAGCCAACGCTGACACACAGGCAGCTCCCCACCACAGCCAGCAGAGTGCAGGTGGGTGTCCACGTAGCCGATGCTCGGTGCGCACTTTATGCAGGAGGGAGGGCAGCGAGCAGAGATGGCTCAGCAGGGTGGGAGTTCGAAGGCTCTGCCACAGGACGGTGAAGGGTCACAGCCAGAGCAAGAGGTACAAGATGTAGGGCAGGGGTGTGGAGCCCTGACACCCTCTCCCCATGTGTCGCCCTCCCCGCACCTTCCTGCGTTCCCCAGCCTGGAAGCTCTCCCGTCCCCTTCATGGAGTTACGGTGGTTCCCCTACACAAGCATGGTTGATTCAATCCTGGTCCTTTGTGAGTGACCCAGCCTCTGTCCCCTCTCAGGAGGTGGGAAGGGGGGCTGAATGCTCCAACAATAATCACTGGGTTTGTCCCCCCCGCTGACCAGCTCTCACCCTTAGGCACTCATGAATGTTAACTCAGGTGTGACTGAGAGGGGCTTGTTACGAAAAACAAAACGGTTCCCTGAGTTGTTTCAGGCACTGGGGACAATAACCAAATGTTACAATGGAAGATGCTCCTATTGCTCTTATCACTTAGGAAATTACAAGTGTTTTAGGAGCTCTGGCCAGGCGCCAGGAGCGAAGATCAAAACATACCAAATTATATCACGAAATCGCCCAAGGAAGGGCGCAGGGTAGACTCTGCTCCCCAGCTTCAGCCCAGCCCCAGCCCACCACCAGCCTTGACCACCGGCCATGGGAGGGGCCCATCTTGGGTATTCCAGCCCAGTTGAGCCCCTCCATGACTGCAGCCCCGGCCAGCATCCGAGCCACCAGACGGACCCCGTCAATCCACAGGCACACAGGAGATCACAAAACGGTTGTTGTTTGGAGCCACCAAGTTTTGGAGGGTGTGTCATGAAGCCATAGAGAGGTGAGGTAGGTTGGATTCTGACACTTGTGGGGACCCCCTTGGGAAAGTCCCATAAATGGAGGTTCAGACACCAGGGAATGCTGTGAGAAAGGCTTGGGGATGGCAGGAAAGGTGTTGAGAGATGAGTTACGTGGGTCCTGGTCCTGGTTCTTCCACCAAGGTGCTGTGTGGCTTTGGGCCAGAATTTCTCTTGACATAGCAGGGCTTGGGGCCCCTGTCTCAGAGCTCTGTTCTAGCTCAGCCGCCTGGGCGGGCTGGGCTCCTGGCTGATCCTAATGGCCCGCAGATTGCTGCCTCCAAACACTTGCCCGCGCTGATCCCCCTTGGAATGGTAGCGTGCTCCCATCCCCCACTCCCAGTGATATTTCCAGAGCGTGGGCTGTCTGGATCGAGACCGCCTTGGGTGCACATGCCAGCTCGATCACGTTGGCTGAGTCTTGTCACCTCTCTGTGCCTTCGTTTCCTCATCAGCAGAATAAAAGTGCCTCTCTCGTGGGAGTAGCTGGGCAGACTTCATGAGATAATTTGTGTGAAACGTTTAGCCCCGTGCCTGACCCACGTCAGCTGCTGCTCTTTTTCTGTGCCGGACATTTGTGCTCCATTGAGTGTACTGAGTGTGAGTCTTATCTCCTAATGTCAACTTTCTCTCCTGAAAGGCTGAAACCCAGACCACAAGAGTTAGCACCAACTTGGAGAGCGGGCACTGCTCTGGGAGCCAGAAATCCGGTTCTTCTCACTGGCTGTGGGATCGGGCATGAGGCTTAGTTAGCGCTCTGAGCGTCTGCTTCCTCATCAGTAAAGTGCAGGTGGTTGTGTCCCCTGTGCCTCTCCAGGGACAAGGTGATACTGGGTGCCAAAGTGCTGTGTAAACGGCAGCGTGCTGGACATGTGCTTGTAAGGGACACAGTGGCCCAGGGTCAGACCGCAGGCCTGGGAGGTGGAAGGGCTTGTTCTCCTTCTGGCTGTGTGACCTCAGGCACATTACCTCCCCACTCAGGGCCTCAATACCCTCAATGGGAAAGCGAGGTGAGATCAAAAAATCTGTGGACATGTTGCTTTAGCTTAGCGAGTGTTCTTTAAAGATGTGAACCTATTTTTTTAAAGACTGGAGACAGTCCCATAAAAATCCATTTCTAGGTTCTCTCTGAAAAACCAGAAGGGGTAGCCGCATGGGGCTCCCACATCCACAGGGCAAAGGCTGAGTGGTGGCTGTCCCCGCTAAGCCCGTGTGCCGCATGACTCTTCACCCAAACCAGGCCTCGTGCCGCTCCAACCATACTCACGAATGTCCCTTGCACAGCCTTGATAGGCATCTGAGGTTGTCAGCCCTGAACAAGATAGCCTCTGGGGGGCACTGGCTATGCTGATATCGGCAGAATCTCTGCCTATGATGATCATGATAGTTGTGTTTCCTGGTAGCCCATTCAGCCCAGCACAGTTCTGGGAACACAACAGACACTCTGCAAACATTTGGTTCCCATCCCTCCCCAGCTGCCTGGTGACCTCAGTTACCCTACGCCCCGGGAGGCTTGAGATGCAGCCTACAGGGTGTGCCCTTCCTCAGCCCTGTCCCGTGCGGCCTACATCCGTGTGGCCAGTACAGCAGGAATCGGGGCCTTGCTCAGCGGGGCTGCCTCCAGGAAAGCCTCCAGTACCTGTGGGAGCTTCTGTCTGACCCGTTCCAAATCGGCTACTCTGCCCTCTCCCCATTCTCTCACCCTAAACAGAGCCAAACTTCACCTGTGGGCAAGAATTCACCTTTGCCACACAGACAGGTGGGCCACGTGCCCTCTCTCATCACACAGACGCCCAAGCTCTGTCACGTGGCAGTTGTGACTGTAGCTGTATTTGTCAAGGCTCCCCAGGCATCAGAACCAATCAGCTATATACAGATATGCAAGGAGGGACTCATCACAGGAGTTGGCTCATGGGACTGCGGAGGCCCAACAAGCACCACATCTGTCTTCTCTACGCTGGGGGCCCAGGAAAAGGAAAGCTGGTGATGTGATTCCGTCTATGTCTAAAGGTCTGAGAGTCGGGGCTGCCAATGGTGTGCATCCAGGTCCAAGTCCAAAAGGCCCATGGACCAGGAGCACTGATGTTTGATGGCAGGAGATGGATGTCTCAGATCAAGAAGAGCCAGAGTCAATTCCTTCTTCCGCCAACTTTTTGTGCTATTCAGGTCCTCAAAGGACTGAAGGAATCCCACCCTCACTGACAAGTGCGATCTATCTTCATTACTCAGTCTACTGATTCGCAAGCTGGCCACTTCCAGAAACACCCTCACAGGCACGCCCAGAAATAACGGTATCTGGGCATCCCTTAGTTCAGTCTAATTGACATAAAGGATTAGCCACCACATTAGCACAAAGTTCTCAGATCCTCAGGTTTCTCCAATGTGGAATGGAAACAGAATTCTCCCCTGCCCACCCCAGTCGGGGGCTACTGACAGGAATAAAGAGACCCGTCCAGAAAGTGTTTAGCCAGTCAGGTCGTGAATGCCCAACACATCATCCTCTCAGCCACAGGATATAATGTCTTGGCATTTGCAACCAGAAGGCTATTTCCCCCAATCCATCATGAAACCAAGATGAAATCAGTGGATGTGTCTAGAGTCAAATTGGAACTGGGCGAGAGGAGCCCAATACAATGCAAACTTCTTAGCCACAAGTAGAAGACACCTCTTAATTTTGACCCACTCAGAATCCTTTTTCTAATAATATACCCCAAGTTTCCTTTGGGGAAACTGCCCCTTCTCCGTGCTGGTCTGTGCAACTTTCTGAGGTTGATGCTATTACCTCAGAACCAGGCCTGGCCAATCAGGGCCTTGACTGCGCCAGCCACAGTGATTGGTTCAGAAGTGAGCATGTGACTCAGGCTAGGCCAATCAGAGGCCTCTGGGATTTTTGCTGAGCGCCTGGGAAAGAGACATCTTTCTGTTGGAATGGCTAATCTGATAAGCCTGCAGCTGCTGGAGGGCAACTTTACAAGCCAAGAGAGAAAGAAACCCCTCCGACCTGTCTGAGAGTGAAGCCAAAGGGTATAGGGAGAGTTCCTGGCAATAACATCTCAGCACCTGGATCTGTGTATAGTCTCACTTTTGGACATTTCAGATGCATGTATCAACAAATTCCTTTTTCTGCTTGAGTGAATTTGAGTTGTGTTCCTGCCACTTGTAATTTAAAAAATCCTGACTAACAAGGTCTAGAAATAAAGTCTGTTACAAACAGAAAGAGTGAGTGATTAAACAAATGAACTAATAAGTACATAAATTCATTAACGACGGAGTGAGAAAACATGAGTGCGTGAATGAATGAATGTGTGAGTGAATGAAGCATTCTGGGAAGCAATCTGCTCTTGCTGTCTGAGCCTCAAATACCCACACCTTGTCTTTCTGAAAGGCTCCTCTGTGGCTCCAGGTTTCAGGAGCTCTCAGCGTTTGTACTTTGTTAGGGAGAATTTTCAGTCTGTCTTGGAGGAAGTCTGAAGATCTTAGCAAGACACCTACCCTTCGGATAAGCCCAAGATTCCTCCCCACAGCGTGGGGATAAGAGGTCTTATCTCAGAGGGCTGTCACAAAGTTAAACAAGAATAATGGGGAAGCCGGGATGGCTCAGTGGGTTAAGCGCTCACTTTGCAGCCCCGAGGACCGAGGATCGAATCCCAGCCCCAGCCCGTTTGGACCCATATGCTGAAGTGGGGAGTGCCCCCAGTTCAGTTCTCTCTCTGTATCTCTCTCTCTCTCTCCCTCCCTCTCTCTCTCCCTCTCTCTCTCTGTCAAAAATAATAAAAATAAATAAATATATATATTTTTAATTATTAAAAAAAAAAAAGAATAATGCACATAAAGCACTTAGCCTACCAAGAGGGAATTGGTGGATGTGCCTGGAGGCTGGTGAAGTCATTTGATGAGCAACAACAACGATGACCATTATTGTTACTATGCTTTCAGGCTCAGTTTGTCTCCACCTTCCCGACCACCTGAGTCCCCATCAAGCCAGTTCCCTTTAGAGTGGACTCCAAGTTGGCAAGCTTGTCCTGCACTGAGACACTGTGTCCTCCAGGGATCTTGCTCAAACTTCAGGATATTAGAATCCTCAAGAGAAGTATATCATGAATGCAGAGTCCCAGGCCTACCTTCCGAGAAGCTGTGTCAGAGGTCTACCATGTGGCTCAGGAATCTGCATTTTCACCAAGTTCCCTCCACCTGAGATGATTCCGAAGCAAGTGGTTCACAGGCTACACTTGTAGAAATACCTATCCACCACCCCATTTTACAGATGGGAAAACTGAGTTCAGGAGGGTGGGGCACAGATTGGTCTAAAGTCACTGTCAGAGGCAGACTTGAACCAGAACTGGGGCCTTGTGGACCTGGGCTAGCCCACCCTGCTGCCCAGGACCCCCCATCTGGGGAGCAAAGCTTGCCCAGCCTTTGGCATGGGTTTTCCACCAGCAGGTTCTCGGATCACTGGCTGGCCTCTTGCCTTCACAGAGAATGTCTGCTCAGGGCCCCGAGCCCAGCTCACGCTCAACCACTGTCTCTCTGCCAGAGGATGAGCATGGCTACAGCAGGATCGAAACAGTTAGCAGTTTCTTCAGCAAAGGAGATGGATGGCCTGGCCATGAAGCAATGGAATTGCCAAAACAGTGCAAGGAACGAGCCAGCATCCCTTGAGGGACCCCAGAATGCGGACAGTTGTTTGTTTGTTTGTTTCTCTTGAGGAGGGAGTTGTGATATCGATAGAGCTCCTATATTCCACATCTACCAACCGATTGTAAACTCCAGCAGCCTGGCCTGCATTTCCTCACTCATATTGCACTCTCCCTGCCTGGCATACCGTAGGCGCTCAATGAGTGTGGATGAGATGACAGAACAGGAACTGTGGACCCTGATTCTCCTTTCTTGTGCTATAGATGATTTGATGGTAACAAAATGTTACTGCCATTCTCCAACCCCCGCCCTGCTCCCCATCCTGCCCTTCTAGCTACAGGGCTGGGGGCCGTGGAAGCCCAAGAGGTGGTCCTTGTCCCCATGCTTGGACCATCTTGTGCAGTGTCATGTGTCTGTGGGATGGAGCATTGTTGGGTGAGGTTTCTGCTGAAACTGCTTCTGCACAGCTGGGCGTGCCTTCACCCCCACCGCCTATACTTCCCCCATCGACGCTTTGGCGCTGTGTTCCCTGGCTCAGCCCAGGCTGGATTTGATTGATTCTTTATGGTCTGTGGATATGATGCCCGTGCTGAGCACATGGGAAAGGCAAGCCAGGGAGACAGTGGGGAGAGGAGAGGAGAGGCAAGGGGGAGCTGTGTGGGCCAGACCCCTGTGCAAAACACAGGGCTTTCCCGGGCCTGGCCCACCAGGACACCCCTTCCTGCCACACCCACATACCAATGACTCTGGTTTCTAGAATGGTCCTGAACCTCATTTCCCAGCAATGTCCGATCAAATGGGAATGTCCAAGGCTAGGCCTTGGGACAAGCCTGGGCCAAATGTCCTGAAAAAATGCAAGGCGAGCATTGTTCATCTGTTATTGATTGGGAGGCTGTGAGCTTTGCTTCCAAAATCTCCAATAAAACTGGCTTGGAGGAGAATTTCCTGAATCTCAGGGTAAGTGGATAAAGATGTTCCAGGAGTCCAGGGTGGTGGTGTGGGGGGGCGCGTCCACCAGGCCCAGTTGGTTCCCCCTTTGTTACTTAATGAAGAGCAGAAAACAGTGAGCCCCACGGCCCCGCAGCGAGACTCGGCACTCTTCACCATTTGAGTTATTTTGCAGTTGGAGGCAGGGTCTGCTCACTCTGGGAATCTGCCCCTTCTCTTTTGGGTCCGGGGCTAGGGGTAGCTCATTCCTCTGGGTATCCCAAGAAAAGGCTCTGCCACCTTCAGGGGTATTAGGAGGGTATGAAGTTTCCAGGGAACATGGCAAGGAATTGGGAAACTGGTTCAATTGCTAGAGAAGCCCAGGGTACAGAGAGAGGGATTCAATTCTGAGGTCCTCTTCCAGGGCCCTACCATTTACCAGCTGTATGACCTTTGGCAAGGACGTTTGCCTTTGGGGAGTCTCAGTTTCCATCTGTGAAATGGGTGTCATCTCACTCCCTGTCTCATGGGGTTATTACCCGAAGTCCAGGAGCACATGTATGCACATGCATGTGCTTTGCATGGTGCCTGACGCACAGCAAGCCGTCAATAAGCATGGTTTTTATTTACTGTTACTCCTTGACATCAGCAGCTGGGACTCCGCTGACTTCATGGTAAGTGCCAGAGACGCCCAGAAAGATGGGCTCACCCCTTCCTCGGACTTCTCCTTCTCTTCCTCCACCTCCCACCATGTGTGCCTGGGCCATGGGATGGAAGGATGAGGACAATCTGAGTCAGAGTGCTTGTCATGTGGGTGGGGGTGGGGGGTGGGCCTGGAGCTCTGAGACTTCAGCCTGAGCCAGGGTGCGGCTGGGGAGGTCAGCCCTTGGCCTCATGTCTTCGCAGTATGGCGCAAAGATGCCAGAGCCGCCTGCCACCTCCAGCAACGCCCACCTAGGTCTCCCTCAACCCTCACAGCTGGCGGGGAAGAACCACACTACTGGTGGCTTTTGCCCCTGAACGCCTATGTGGCTGTGGGCCCTGCATGCCTCATTTGCCAGATGAAGAGGCTGATTTGTGTCTTGTGCATCTCAAAGGGTTATTATACAGCTCGCATCAGGACAGGGTTCAGAGATCTGGACTACCCAGACAAGTCCCAGCCTAACCCAGAAAGACGCGCACACTGGACAGATCTAAACCAACATGGCAAAGACTCAGAACTAGACCGGGAGTCCAGCCACCGCCCACAGAAGCCACGCGGAACTTAGAGTCTGAACTTAGGTGGTTTGGTTACTCAAAGAAAAACCTCAACATTCTTCAAAGACAATAACAACCCAGGATCTACAAAACATAACATTCACAATGTCCAGGGTGCAATCCAAAAATCAACATACAAAGAGCCACGAAAAGAAAAAGGCCCTGAACCCGATAAAAGGCCTCTCTGAAAATTCTAGAGCAAACAGCATACTTGTCCTTCATGGTGGGAGTTTGAATGCTTTGTCCTCTGGGCGGTATCTTGCACCTTACATTTTCATACTTAAAAAAATGAAATCAAAATGGATCATATACCTATACAGAAAATGTAAAAATACAAAAGTTCTAGAAGAAAACATAGGAAGATATCTTTGTGATCTTGGGGTAGGCAAAAGTTTCTTGGATTCAGCACCCAAAACATTACCCATAAAAGAAGAAATGGAAAAAATTGGACTACATCAAAATGAAGAATGTATGCTCTTTGAAAACTGTTAAGAAAATGAAAAGATAAGGCACAGACTGAGAGAAGCCATTTGTGAATCACATATCTGCTAAGGGACTTGCACCTGGACTACACAAAAAACTTAAAAAAATTAATTTTTATTAATTTCTATATTTATTGGGATGACACTGGTTGGTAAAAATTACATTGTGTGCTTACCATCCAGAGTCAGTTCTCTTTCCATCACCCTATAGTTGATGCCCCCTTCCGCCTCCCCCATCCCCTGCTCCCTCCCCCCTTACCACTAAACTATTGACTATGTCCATGAGTTTTTGTTTCTTTCTTACTTTCAGTTAAGAACTTTTAAAAATAATTAGAAAGCAAACAGCCCAGCCAAAAACAGAAATGGGCAGAAGATTTAAATAGACACTTCACCAAAGAAGATATATGGATGGTAAATAAGCATATGAAAGATGTTCAAAATAATTAATCGCCTGAGAACAGATTATTTATTACTTTTTTTTTATATCTTTTTATATTTATAGAGAGTAATTATTTTATCTTCAGTGCATATTTATTTTTATTTTACTTTTGACAGAAAGAGAGAGAGACAGAGACAGAGACAGCTAGAGAACCGAACTGTGGGAACTCCCCAGTTCAGCACGTGGGTCCGCCTGGGCCGGAGCCGGGATTCGATCCTCGGTCCTCGTGGCCTCAAAGCGAGCGCTCAACCCGCTGAGCCATCCCGGCTTTCCCTGAGAACAGATTATTAAAACCACAATGAGATAGCATTCACAGCTATTAGAACGGTTAAAATTAAAAAGACGAACCATACCAAGTATTGGTGAAGATAAAACTCTCAAACTAATACCTACCATGTGACCCAGCCATTTCATTCATAGGTATTTACTAAAGAGAAAAGGAAATACATGCATTCACAAAAACTTCTATGAGAATGTTCGCAGTGGCTTTATTTGTAATAGCTAAAAACTGGGACCAACCCAATTGTTCATCAACAGACAAATAAATAGTCACATATTTATACAAGGAGCTACAACTCAGCAATGGAAAAAAATAAACTATTGATATATGCAACAATGTGGATGAATCAAAATAATTAAGCTTAGTGAAAGAAGCCAGACCCCCCCCAAAAAATATATCTGTATGTGTGTGTATATATATATACACATATATATATATGTGTGTGTGTGTATATATATATGCTATCTAACTCTAAGAAATGCAAACAATTTGTAGTGATGGATGCAGATACATCATGTTGGGATTGAGCGAAAGGTGTCTTATCCCAAGTAAGGTGATGGTTTTATGGGTATATGCATATGTTCAACCTGACCAAAATTGTACAGTTGAAATATGTGCAGGTTATTGTACTTCAAATATAACTCAATAAAATTGGGGAGAAAAAGCTTACTTCCTATACTGGTAGAAAATGCCCATTTACATAGCACCCCAAATCACCCCCTGCCCATCCAGGCCTCTCACATTAAGAAGCACTTTAAGTACAGGCAGACCTCGGAGATATTGTGGGTTTCATCCCAGGTTGTCGTGATAAAGCGAGTCATGATATTTCTGCTGGCGGAGGGTCATGCCTTCCTTTTGCAAAATATGCAATGTCTGTGAAGAGCAATAAAACATGGCATGCCTGTACTTTAAAGTGCCCAGTTCGTATGACCTGCAGCATCCCATAGCCTGGTGAGTTGAAGGAAGTAGACATAAAGCACAGTCCCAGATGATTCATATGAATATTAAAGTTCTAGAAGCCCCACTCTCCGACTTCTAGTTTTCTCCACCTTGGCTGCACAGTGACATTGTCTGAGGGTCTTTAAAAATACTGATGTCTGGGTCCCACCTCCAGAGATTCTGAGAGAATTGGTCCAGACTGTGGCCTGAGCATCAAAATATTGTACTTGTCTTGTGCATCTGGGGTTGAGACCCACTGCTCTTGCCCCTGTTCCTCTCAGCCTCCCTAAGGCTCCCCATCCCGGTCTAGGTCTCCTACAAAGACAACTATGACGTCCTCAGCATAGCCTCTAGGGCAGCCAGTCCCACCCCCACCCCACCCCTGCCCCCAGTTTATCCCCCACACTCCAGCCAGAGTGGCCTTCCATAGCAGGAAAGAAATCACACCCACTATAATTGTGATGCATCAAACTTGTATACAAACAAAACTTATGTTCTCTAACTGACCCTAACTTCCTCCTAAGTCCCCACATCCTTCTGACAATAAGGAAAACAAACTACCAAATAAACTTGATTTTTACCAAGTAAAGGTGGCTCATCTGTTGTGGGTTACTTTGATCTCTTGTGGGAATACACTGTCTTTCAAGGGTTTTTCCAACCTCTCATCCCATCTTTCCTTCAGGAGATGGTTCTCAGAGTGGCAGGGGCAGGGGCTGGTGGTCCTGGGGGTGCTCTGGCCCACTTCCTTGGCCGCAGGTGTCCTGCCTCTCTCATCTCTGAGCGTTTGGCTCTGTCTTCTCTGAATCTGCTGTCCTTGGTGCAGGCCCTCGGGACTGTAGGTGCGTGCCCACATCCCCTGGGGCTGATGGCGAACCCCACTGCCTCTCTGTGGCCTCCTTGCCCTGGTCCTCTTGGGCCCACAGATCCCCACTTTGAGAGGCACACACCAACTTCTGGGGCTTGTGTCCATCACCCACAGGGCTCTCAGACCTGCTGGTGCCAACACGTCCCTTGGTTTCCGCCTAAGCCAGCGGGGCCAGCAGGGGCAAGGCATCAGCCCAGTGGTTACTTCCCTGAGGTGCACCAGGGAGCTTGTTTTCTCCTGTCACCCAACTGACCGGGTGGGTGTCTCCCGCCTCCCCAGCCCCTCCCCCCACCCCACCCAGGCTGGCGCCCGCTACTCCTCACAAGGATTCCAGTTCCACTCTCTCCGGGCCCGGTGCTTCTGTTGGGTCCCGGGCATATTCCGTTCATCTAAGGCTCTCAGAAAAGCCCACGGGTCTACGTTGCTCAGGCCTGGTTTGAGAATGCAAAGGTGGCTTTGGACATTTTAAAGAAAACTTTTCTGGGATGCTGGGATCGCTCAACAGGTTGAGCACATGCCTGGCAACCACAAGGTCCAGGGATCAAATCCCGGCCCAGCCTGTGCAAACCCATATGCTGACCTGAGGCACAATGTAACCGCCGGGATGGCTATGAAGGTTCTCACCTCCCATGAGGAAGGCCCCCAGTCAGTTCCCACCCCATACAGCCCCACATCCACCTGTGTGGAATCAAACTATTTCACAACTAATGATGTGCAAGGCAGTCTGGCCTCATCCTAAGAAAGCTTGCTCTCTCCTTTTCCTGGTCTGTCAGCCCTCTGGACTTTCCTCCTGGTAGACAGGCTGCGAGGCAGTGCACTAAGGTGGAGTAGGGGAGAAGCCTGAATGTCCACCAGCTGGTGAAAGCGTAACCACAGCATGGCATAGCTGCACAAGGGAGTATTACTTTGCAGTGAAAAGGACTCCCCTGCTAGACAGCATGGTGCTAGGTGAGAGGCCAGACACAGAGGGCTACTTCCTGCGTGATTCAATTTATAAGAAAGTCTAGACAAGGCAAGTCTGCAGATCTGAAAGCTGATCAGTGGTGGCCTGGGGCTGGGGGGATTGACTGCAAAGGGGCAGGGAGGAACTTCATGGGGAGGGGGTGATGGGAATGGTCCGTGTCTGGATTATAGTGGTAATTAGACAACTGTATCACCCTTGTCAAAAGTGACTGAGTTGTATACTTAAAGTCGATGAATTTTATCACATGTAAATTTTACTTTAATAGAGCTGATTAAAAATAAACATTTGCGGGGAAGCCGGGATGGCTCAATGGGTTAAGCGCTCGCTTTGCAGCCCTGGGGACTGAGGATTGAATCCTGGCCCCGGCCCATGTGGACCCACATGCTGAACTGGGGTGTGCTTCCCATGTGGGAGGCCCCCAGCCCAGCTCCCACCCTGCACGGCCCTGCTCACTTGTGTGGAATGAAACCACGTTGAAAAGTGATGATGTGCAACTATGGAGACTGCTCTGGGCCCTCCCCCTTCTCTCTGTCTCTCTCTGCCTCTGTCTCTGTCAAAAACAATAAAGTCAATCTTTTAAAAAAATAAAAACTTGGAAAACGCCAGTTTCAGGTTTTAAAACATCAAGGTCACTTCATATCTGAAATTGACATTTTGTCACCTGATTCTCCATGTCAAACTCCCCACTGCCCTCGGTGTCAAGTTTAAAACTGACACTGCTGGGAAAGCCGGGACGGCTCAGCAGGTTGAGTGCTCGCTTTGAAGCCCCGAGGACCGAGGATCGAATCCCGGCTCCGGCCCAGGCAGGACCCACATGCTGAACTGGGGTGTGCTTCCCGAATGCGGTGAGGACCCCAGTTCAGTTAAAAAAATAAAAATAAAACTGTCACTGCTCTCTCCCTTCATCTAAATTACTAACTCAGAGTTATTTAGAACACTGGGCTTAAATCTCATCCCCTCACAGGCCCTTCCTGACCGGCTCCCCTGCCCCACCCCAAGACTGGGTTAGATCTCCATGCATGGTAGCTTCGCAGCAACTTCCACCTCTCCTTTGCACACTGTGATTGCTTTATTGTTTGTTTACTTTCCATTTTTTACAGGAGACTCTAAGTTTAGTGTCCCAGGGTTCCAGCACAGTGTCTAGCAGAGAGCAGAGCCTCAGTGAATGTTTGCTAAGTAGCAATTCAAGCTCTCAGTGAATGTCTGGCGAATGTATGAACAGAAGGGCAGTGAGGAGTTTGGTGGGGCTGGGGTGTTGTTTGCATAGAAGGGAAGATATTGAACAAAAACTGAGCAGACATCTAGGGAAAGGCCATGTGAGCAAGGGGGGTGGGAGCTGAAGGGCAGAAGGAATTCAGAAAAGAGAAGATGCTCTACGTTGCAAGACCAGCCCCAGCAACCGCTTGGAGTGGACATCTCATCACCGGGGCGTCGAGAGGAGATCAGATGCCATTAATGAGCATTTACCAAGTGCCGATCGCACGCCCTGAACCCTGGGGCAGTCGTGAGAAGTACGAACTGTTCCTGCTTGTTTCCACACCACATTTCACCGCCCCACACATTAGTCTGTGCCTTGTAAAGATCGATTCTGTATTGACAGTTTCTGTCTGCACCCGAACAGGCAGGGAACACAGCCCTGCTGGAGCGACCCGACGACAACTGGATTTACGAGTGCATCTCGAAGAGTACAGGCTGCCAGAACGCACCAGCCCTGCTGTGGCTCCCAGCGCTCCCAGACACACAGCTCCCGGCCGGAGAAGCGAGGACGCGTCCAGCAGGACAAGATCGAGCCAGTAAACCAACATTTACTGAGGTCTATACCGTGCCAGCCTCTGGGGCTACGGAGAGTAGTAAAACATCCTTCCTGCCATGTGTAGCCCTCAGACCAGCCAACACGCATTACCGAATACCTTCCATGTGTATTCAATAATGTTTGTTGAGTTTTAGTTATTTAACAAACACTTACATAGTGCAGACCGTGTGCCAGGAAATGTTCTAAGTACGTTACAAAGATTAACTCAGCTATTCTTCATAATAGCCATGATCATTTCCATTTTACCAAGGAGGAGACTGAGGCAGAGAAAGGTACAGAAACTTGCTGGGGGCGTCACATGGCAGAGCCAGAAGACAAAATCAGACAGCAGGCTCTGGATCTGTGCTCACACTCCCGATGTTGCGCTGCCTTATTTCTGTGGCTGCAGGGCTTCATTCATTCATTCATTTTATAATATAATTATTTAGTGAGCTCCTACTATACACCAGGCACTAAGTGACACACTAGGGGCGTAGATTGTAATACCTTCCACCAACATCTAGGGAGGACCTACTGGGTGCCTCAGGGATGGGACCATATCTCCCTCACCTCTCCTCTGGGCCTAGGGCACAACACATAGTAGGGGCTTGATCATATTTGTTGGGTGACTGAAAGGGCCGGGCATTGGAAAGAGTTGAACTTGGAGCCTGAGAACATGGATTCCTCCCACAGGGAAGGAAAATGTTTTGACATGCTCATCCATATTCAGGTATGTTATATATCCCAAGGGGCTTATATTGAAAGAGTGGAACTGAGATAAGGCAACAGTATCCTCCAAAACAATGAAGTACTGATGGTGGAATTCCAGGCATCCACAAAGGAGATCATTTAGCGGGTGGGTGGCCCCCAAACATACTTTGTCACTGATCCCTTCTCAAAGCCCTTGGGAATCATCTGCTAGGAGGTGTCAAGCACTCTGCGTTGGGCTGTGAGTCACTGGCTGGTCGCACTGGAACCTGACGGGGAGGCAAACGCCCACCCTGCACACAGATACGTCCTTGAGGACAAGGCCGGGTCTGTGGTAGCAGGGTAAGGGCCTGCCCCCCACAAGCCATCGGAGGGGAAGGCTGCTAGCAGCCCCAGTCTTGGGCCTGGACTGGAACTGGGGTCTTCTCTGAGCTGGCTGAAACCTGGGGAGGGGCTCATGGAGGATCTGGGATGGGGACAAGAATCTAAGTCCCCTGAGGCACTCTCAGAGTCCATCTCTATAGCTTTGTCCCCGGGACAAGGCCCAATGTCAGATGCTGCCGAAGATCGCCCCAAATTCACTTGGCTCAGCCCAGGGATCAAGGAGATTGCTGGATGAGCCCCCTGTCCTCCCAAAAACGAAACCCACCAATAGTGAGCTGTGCGCAAGTGCCCAGCAGGCAGCACCTCGTTCTACTACATCCTGGCCCCAGCTCTATGAGGTGGCACTGTGCCCTCCCCATTATAAAGGAGGGAGTGAGGCCCAGAGAAGTGAAGGTGCATTTGCTCAGTAGAGGTTTGACCAGCTGTGAACCTGCTGCTTCTGGTTCTGAAGGCCCAGCACCAAACCCTCGTACCACGCTACCACCCGGTAGAGATGGAGTCCAACCCTCGCCTCCTGGCTGCCTGTCCTTGCCCTGGGTCTGGACCCTGGACTTGCTGGTGGCTGTCCACACTGACCCATGGTTTGGCCTTTTTACCTGCTAAAAGCACCCCTCAGGGGTGACAGAAATCAGTGAGTCCCCCACTCCCCAACTCTATTTCTCTCTCTCTTTGTCAGCCCTGCTGTCTCTGGGGTCTCTCCAGCCTCCCCCTTGTAAGCTGCCACCCCCCTTTTTCTGCCCCACCCCCTTCCACACTCTCCAGCAGTTCCCAGCAAGCTGACTTCACGAAGGTAAATACACCCCAACCTTCCCCAAGGTGGAAGAGGTGGTGCTAATGGCGTGAACTTCTGCCTTCAGCCGTTACATTTAGAAAAGCCACTGTCCTTTCTTGGACTATCAGGCACATTGCTTTTCCCTGTGCATCTGGTGATGGTGTCAGATGCAACCTTAGGGTCCACTTCTGTTCCCTGCAGTCAAGAGGATCCCAGACAGAGGTAACAAGGGAGGCCTGGAGAGGCTGGAACTGGGAGAAGCAAGGAGTCCATAGAAGGAGGCGGCTGCCCAGGGCAGCTGTAAATCAAGGCACCTCATGAACCTGCCTCCCCTCAGGACAAATTCTGGGGCTGAGAGGCGGGCTTATTGGTGTTGATTGAATACAGTTGACGGGGAGCTGCAAGCTAGCATAGGTGGGCTAATTGCTAGTAATGGGCCATGATTAACAGGGAAAGAAGGACCCTCCTTCTTCCAGGCAAGGATGTAAAACAGAGGAAGGTGGCAGCAAGGGGGAAGCAGACAGCAGAGAGGAGCAGACAGGCTCTGGGGGCAGCTGGCTTGACCCTCCAGCCACAGAAGCTGAGAGCAGAGCTTGGGACGTGGAGGTTTGGTTTGCAAGGAGCGGCACTTGGGACACAGAGGTTTGGTTTGCAGGGAGCGGCCGGCTTGGGCCACTAGACACATCAGTGGCTCTGCTGTTGTCGCCCTGGTAGCGTGGCTGGAGGAGGTAGGCCCGGTGCTCTGATGATAAACGCTTATTCTATAACCCAACGCCTGTGTCGGTCTATTGGCTGAATGAGGCAGGCAGCACAAGCCCGGACTCAGTTTCCCTCTGCTAACAGTGTTGGTAACCGCAGAGGGATTATCTTGGTTTTATCCAGCAACAAGGCCATTGCGACCAACTCCCTCATTAACAGATGAGGAAACGAAGGCCCAGCAAAGGTCAGGGACTTGCCCCAAGTCTAAGGTGACCAGATGTTAACATTGGTAAAGCGGGACACCATTGACTGGGGGGGGGAGGGGGTCTTGATGAAAAATTGGGCCTATCTCCCGCCGTTCCCTAGCTTGTCGTGCATTCTTTCCAAACATCGGGACTTTTTTAAAACACTGCGGGATGCGGGACAAATTGTTAAAAATCGGGACTGTCCCGCCAAAAGCGGGACGTCTGGTCACCCTACCCAAGTCCCACAGCCACCTCGACCTGAGGCTCTTAGACTCTAGCTCTGTGCAACCCCAGCACAGTGGCCGCTTCCTGAACTCAAGTCGCCGGAAGCACTGGGAGGCGGGCCTCCAGCGACCTCCAGCGTGGATGCCACCCCCAGGACTCCCAGGGGACGACAGCTCCAGCCAGCTGCTCCTCCTGTCCCGTTCATGCCCCTGGAGGCCAGCCCCCCACCCCCTGCCCCTCTCAGCCTATGAGCAAAGCACGCACTGTCCCCACTTCATTTCGTCGCCCCACGCGAGCAGCAGACGGCTTCTTTCCTTCGCGGAAGTGCTAATTTATTCTCCACCAGGCGGGCTTGCCTGGGATGGCAGAACCAGGCTGAGCGTGGGAGGCCAGGTGGGCAGCAGCTTTCTTGAGAGCTGGGGGACCGAGGCGTCGTAGTTTTCATCAGGAGTGTTGTGCTCTGTCCAGCCCAGGGGTCAGGAGAGGAGCGGCTCAAACCTCTTCCCTGGCCAGGCACAGCCCGCGGGTCCTGTCCCGACGATCCTCTGGCTGGGAGGCAGCTCTTCTCCGTGGGGCCAGGCTGGGGAATCTGTCCTCAGGCACCAAACTAAGAGTGGAAAAAGCCTAAGGTTTGGGGGGTGGGGGGGCGCTGGAGCATGCCTGGCCCTGCTGGCTGACCAGCATCCACCTGTCCAGGGTTGACTATCTGTCATGGGGGTCCATCGTATGGGGGCATGTCACGAAATATAGACCCCAGCAGAGAACTCGTAGTGCTGAGAGCTCCTCTCAACTCTCAATTGTTAGTCATGTTCGACTTCTCTTCCTCTCAGGCCTCCCTGGCATGCAACCCATCAGCAAACCCACCAGCTCTACCTTCAACCTATATCTGGGATCTGGCAACTTCTTACCATCTGTATACACCGTGCCCTCCCCGATTCCGCCGCCATCATCGCTCACCTGCACTAGTACAACAGCTTCTCCCTGGGCTCCCCACCTGTTGGTCTGCTTAGGGTCCCTCTTCCACATAGCAGCCAGAAGGGCCCTTTAAAATAGACATCTGCTCTCTTTCCTACCCTGCTGAAACCCTCCAGTGGAGTTCAACTTCAAGTCCTCATGGTGGCCTACAAGTCCCTACGTGACCTGGCCATTGCCTGTCACTCTAATCTCAGCTCCTATGGCTCTGCCCCGTCACTCATTTCACACCAGCCACACCAGCCTCTTTGCTGCTCCTTGTGTTTGCCTGACACAGGCCTGCCTCAGGGCCTTTGCACTTGCTGTTCCCTCGGCTCATTCTCTTCATTCAGATCACTTTCAAACACCCCCTCCTCAGAGAGCCCCTCTCTATTTCATCTAAAACAGCACCCCTTGCCCTGCTGCTCTCTCTGTTATATTTTCAAATGCTAACCACTTCCCGACAGTGTATTTATGTCATTTGTTTTTGTGACGGTGTCCCCTCTAAAATGTAAGTTCTCTGAGGACAGAGGCTCTCTGTCTCCTGTCTTATCTCTGTGTCCTCAGTGCCTAGAACAGTTCCTGGCACACAGCAGGGGCTCAGTAAATATTTGCTGAATGAATGAATAGTCCGTTTCACATAGGCTGCATTTATATACAGAGCAACACTTCCCACGTGGATAATATTCTTATTGGGAAAAAGCATTGTATAGCCCAAAGCCACTCCCAAAGAGCATCCAAACTCTCTTGAACAGTAGTGGGTTTGTTGGTGTAAGTCAAGAATGGCAACTTTGCTGCAAGTCTGCCCTTCTGCTTCCCTGGCTGATGTCGCTTGTATTTATAGGTCATGGTTAACCAGGCTCTTCCCAAATGAGGGTTTGATGTCTTGGATAGGTGATGTTATGGACTGCATTTTGAGCTCCCTGCCTCCATTCATATGTTGAAATTCTAATCCCCATGAAACAGAATTAAGAGGTGGGGCCTTTGGGAGGTGATTAGGCTTAGATGAGGTCCTGATGATGAAGCTCCATGATGGAATTAGTGCCTTTATAAGAAGAGAAAGAGATGAGAACCTCTCTGTCTACCGTGTAAGGAGGGTACAACAAGAAGGTAGCTGTGTGCAGAGCAGAAAGAGAGCCTCCCCAGACCCCAGACCAGTCTGCACATTGATCTTGGACTTCCAACCCCCAGAACTGTGACATGTAAGTGTTGCTTGCTAAAGCCACCTTGTCTGTGGCAATTTGTTCTAGCAGCCTGAACGGCGAAGACAGGTGAGGTCCTGCTGGCTGGGGTAGCCCTGTCACAGAAAACACCCTGGCCAGGAAAGCCTGCGTATTTTCTTTGACGTGACTCACAGCTGGGAGACCACAAATGTGGCAGAGGACAGAATACCCGGTGCAGCTGGACTACCCAGTTGAATTTGACAAAGTGAAGTTCAAGCAAGGTCACCCTCGTCCTTCACTGAAGTTCCTGAACATCAAGCACTGCAGTGTATCCTAGGGAAATGTAGATGTGGGGAAAGACTTATGTCTGAAACTCTTTATCATGACTGTATTTGTATCAGTGACAAACTAGAAACAACTCTATTTCCAACAAGAAGATAAGTCAGGTCTAATAGATGCCCATGACGGATCATTAGACAGCAGGGTTCTCAGCCTCAGCACGATCGGCATTTGGGGCCAGATAATTCTTTGTTGTGGGGCTGCTCTGTGCATGGTAGGGTGCTTAGCAGCCAGTAGCAAAGCCCCCACTCCCACCAGTGGTGACAACCAAAAATGTCTCCAGACATTGCCCAGCAACCCCTGGGGGGCAAATCACCCTGGGTTGAGAACCATTCTGTACATTCAAGAAAAAATAATATTTCTTAATACCATGAAACATGCCTGTGCTATTATCCTGGGTTAAAAAGAAAAATATGCGAAGTATGTTTTCAACTATTTATACATAAAATAGAAAAAGGTTTGGAAGGAAACATACTAAGATGCTAACAAGAAGCTTTAGGGGGTAGAATGATGAAAGATTTTCATTTACTTCTTCACTTTTGCTTTGCAACATTCATTCATTCACCCACTAGATATTTACTGAGTGCCTATCATATGCCAGGCATTGTTTGGAACACGAGGGATAGGCTGTGTGTGAGACAGACACAGGCATTCTGTAGAGCCCCACCTCCACGTAGGCCAGTTCTGTGAGGAGACAGACATTAAACCCAGAACCTGTGAAGAAGAATACCCGGAAACAGTGACATGAGCTGTGAGAACCACCAAGCAGCAGGGAGGAGAGAGAACCAGCCTGACACTTAGTAGCCACTCAATGAATATTTCGTGAATGAATAAAGAACGTTTAAAGGATTTTAAGTAGGGGGACTGAATTATCTGCTTTCCATTTTAAAAGAAATAGTCTCAAAACCCTTAGTTTTGAAGAGATAATACAGGTTTGTTCTTATAAAACTCAAACAGGATAAAGGCAAAAAAATATAGGGGAGATTATAAAAATCACATGAGATCCACCACTGCAAATATTTCAGTGAACATCTTCTAAAGCATCTTTCTCTCTGTCAATCCCCGCCTCTCTTTATAAATATATAAAAATATTTTATGCAAGTGGATTCAAACCATTCATGCTGATTTGTAACCTGCTCTTTTCCTGCCCTTTGTAATTTTATGCTCATTGTAAACTTTCCACAGTGGGCATATATTACTTTTATAATCCGGAACATAAAAAAAGCAAAAGACCACAAAAAAAATAAAGTGAAACCCACAAATACAGGATGAGGGCTCACTGGCTGAGCAATAACGCTGTGAAGAAAGGCTTTGGGGTTTAGCTGACCACAAACGCAGCATGAGTTGACGGCATAATGTGGTTTCTAATTTCAGTTCAGTTCATGTTATCAGACAGTTCTCTAGCTCCTAGTATGGGAAAAGCAAAGGGCAAGATGAACTGGCTTCTTTGGGCTCAGCTCAAGGTAACTTGGTATCTACTCAATCTCCTTTCTTACAGTTTTTGAATCATCTGCTATGTGTGAGACAAGGGTGGTCCCGAAAGCTGATGCCTAATGAGCACTTACTCTGTGCTAGACACTGTTCTAAGAGTTTTACATATATTAACTCATTTAATCCTCTCAACAACCCTATGACATGGGTCCCATTATTATTCTCATTTCTAGATGAAGAAACTGAAGCCCAGAGAGGTTATATAAGTTGAACAAGGTCACACAGCTTATGTAAAGCATCATGAGAAATATCTTAAGGAGCTGACAGCCCCAAAGGCAAATATAGCAATTGCACATTAATTCATTTTATACACAGCCACTGTGTGAGGCATTCCATGAATACACTGTCTTAGCACAGCCAAAGTGGAACTTCATGTATTCAGTCATCAGAAAAAATTTTATTAAGCACCAACTATGTGCCAGGCCTAGTGGAAACCAGTGGTGAACAAGACCAAGTCCCCACAGTTCAGCTTACAATCAAGTAGGAGAGGGAAACATTAAAACAGCGAAGAACATGATCTAATTTAATGTGGGAGTTAGCGCCATGAAGAATAATAAAGCAGGTGAGGGCTGGAACAGACTGGTGTGAGAGTCTGAGCAGAAGAGCCAATGTAGGTCATTTGGAAAAGGCCAAGAGAAGGACTTTCTGATAAGATACCTTTGGAAAAGTGATCTGCACAATGAGAAGAAGAAAGTTCTTGGGAGCACACAGGGCAGTGCCATCCAGGTGGGAGGAGTGGCAAGTGCAAAGGCCCTGAGGCACAGGCAAACTTGGAAAGGCCAAGAACACGAAGGGGACTAGTGTCTGGATCACAGGGAGGGGGGCAGAATTGCAGGAGATGCTGGCTGAGAGGTAGTCAGGAATCAGTAACACATGCAGGGTTGGCTGTCATGTGGGACTTTACTATGTCTTGGCTGGGAAGCATTTGAGAGTTTTAAGCAGAGTAGTGGCAAGGTGTGATGTCCACTGTTAAAAGGTCACTGGACTGGAGGGCAGCAGAGACGGGGGAAGCAAGGAAACAGTATAACATAAGGCTAGTTCAACAATACAGGTAGAGGAGGATCCAAGACGGCGGCATGAGAGGAGCACGCCGATAACTGCCTGGGAAGGGCCTTGTGAGCAGAGGGGAATCCACAGGGGAAACCCTGAGAAGAAACCTCAACTAAGAGAACCACACAACGCAGAACAACACCCAAAGGTTAGAGAAAAAAGGGGAGAGCGGGAGAGGGAAAGGGGAAGCAGGGGTTCGGGGACAGAGACTTGGAGCGCGGCCCGGGGCTGGCAGAAACAAAGGGGGGTTGGGGGACGACGGTCACAGTGGAGCTGGATCGAGGGCGGGCTGGAAGCCGAGACCTAGGGAGCGTGGAAGCCCCACAAGACTGTGGACAATTTAACATCCGAACTCAAGGGACAGCACGCAGTGCCCTAATCAGATCACAGAGCCTAACGTGGAACAGGGACTGTGGAGCAGGGCGGCTGCACTTCCCGGCGGGCGGGGTGAGAGCAGGGCACCAGCCCACAACAGCTCAGCACCCCTGATTTACGGAGGAGACTGACTGTGAGGGAGCGCCTTCTGAGGACAGGGCTCTTGGAGTGAGGGCTGGGGCGGGAGTGGGCACAGCTGCATGGGACGTGCTTGGAGTGACTCCGGCGGTCTCAGCAGAGCCGGGAGCGTAGAGCGGCTGCCGCCCGAGCTACGGCCTGTGCGCGCAGGGCTTTCGGCGCCCCACCCACCGGGCCGCTGCGGCGGCTCTGCCTGCGCGGAAGTGCGCAGCCGGGTTCTCGGCGCCCCGCCCACTGGGCGGCCCCGCAGCGCCGCTGCCTGCTCGCCGGTGCGCTACAGGGCTTTTGGCACCCAGCTCGCCAGGCCGCTGCAGCACCGCTGCCAGTGCGCGGGACCGGCTTTCGGCGCCCCGCCCACTGGGCCGCGGCAGCGCTGCTGCCTGCTTGCGAGCGCGCAGCTGGGATTTGGCGTCCCGCCCACCGGGCCTCTGGGGCGTTGCGGACCACGTGCGCAACTGGGCTGCCGGCCGGGTCTCCATGGTGTCATTGCCTGTGCGCGGGACTGCACGGCCGACCAGGGCCTCTGCCAAGCCCCAGCCCATCCAAGTGCTGCCCTGTGGGCGAGCCTTACAGATACAATTGAAGGAGGGGCAGCCAGGAGGAGGAAAGACCAGAGCTCCTGCGCCCCGCCCACACTGAACCACCAGCCCCCCTGCTGAAAGAAGAATCTGCTATTGTGTCTCAGGCCCGCCCTAGCTCCTACTCACATGCCCCCACCCCTGGCCACACCTTTACTACCCTGCTATCTCACAGCTAAGACAGCAACCTGAAGTGCCCCAGGACACAGAAGCTGTCTGCTTCCCCCAACCCTCTCCCAAAATCTCCTTCTCCCACAACTGAGTCCAAAAGAAAAAATAAAGAGA